>CAUYUJ010004636.1:475000-515000 GCA_963575745.1 Prorocentrum cordatum
GGCTTCAAGGAGCCCGTAAGCGGCCACGAAGGAGCCCGCGAGAAGTCTCTAAGATGCCTCCAGGAGGGAAAAGGGACGAGGGGGGGAGGAGGAGAAAGCGGGCGTAGGAGGAGGAGGATGCAGCGGGCCAGGGGGAGGAGGAGGAGAAGGAGGAGGAGGAGGAGGAGGAGGAGGAGAAGAAGGAGGAGGAGGAGGAGGAGGAGGAGGAGGAGGAGTAGGAGTAGGAGGAGGAGGAGGAGGAGGGGGAGGATGGGGAGGATGAGGGGGAGGAAGAGGAGGATGAGGAGGAGGAAGAGGAGGATGAGGAGGAGGATGCAACGGATCAGAAGGGGGCGTTTACTTTCGACCCGCGCCAGTTCAGCGAGGGGGCGCCTCGTCCGAGGGGGACGAGGCGCCATGCCCTGGCGCGTCCAGTTCAGCCTGCCCCTCGGAGCTGGCAGACATTCCAAGAGCATTTCAGAGGCTAAGCTGGGACAGCCGAACCTGCGGGTCGACGATGGACGGGAAGACGAGCGGCCGATGGATGTGGTGACGGCCCAGAAGGAAGCACGACCACGAAGAACAACCGCGTGCCGAGCGCCAGCTGGCAAATGCGGGCGCGGGTGCGAATATCCATGTATGTATGCACGTGCGTGTATATATATATATATATATCTATATATATATATATCGGAAGTTGGGGGGTGAGTCCGACGTGAAACGGAGACGTCTCCTACCGGGAAATCGATTTCGGTTTCGGTTTCGGGTTCGTGTCGTGCGTGCCGTGCGTGCGTGCGGGCGAGGCGAAGCTGCGTGGACGGGCGAGAAGAAATCCTCCTGTGGCTGGGCCGCGGCTGGACCAAATGTTACTCCTCTGGCGGCTGGTGCCCCGCGGTTTCCCGCCAGTGTCCCGCGGGTGTCCCGAAATCCTCCTGTGGCTGGGCCGCGGCCAAACCAAATGTTACTCCTCCGGCGGCCGGTGCCCCGCGGTGTCCGGCTGGTGTCGCGCGGGTGTCCCGAAATCCTCCTGTGGCTGGGCCGCGGCCGGACCAAATGTTTCTCCTCTGGCGGCCGGTGCCCCGCGGTGTCCCGCAGGTGTCCGCGGGTGTCCCGAAATCCTCCTGGCCGCGGCCGGACCAAATGTTTCTCCTCTGGCGGCTGGTACCCCGCGGTGTCCCGCCGGTGTCACGCGGGTGTCCCGAAATCCTCCTGTGGCTGGGCCGCGGCCGGACCAAACGTTTCTCCTCTGGCGGCTGGTGCCCCGCGGTGTCCCGCCGGTGTCCCGCGGGTGTCCCGAAATCCTCCTGTGGCTGGGCCGCGGCCGGACCAAATGATGCTCCTCAAGCGGCCGGTGCCCCGCGGTGTCCCGCCGGTGTCCCGCTGGTGTCCCGAAATCCTCCTGTGGCTCGGCCGCGGCCGGACCAAATGATGCTCCTCCCGTCAAACGGTGGCCCGCGGTGTCCCGCTGGTGTCCCGCCGTGGGTTGCGCATTTCAAAACATCGCCGCTTGCGGCGAGCTATCCAATGCAAGTCTGCATGCAAACTGACATGCAGACCGACAAGCACATCGAAATGCACATCGATTTGCACATCCAAAGGCAAATCGTAAGGCGCCGTGGGCGCCGCGGCGAGCTTTCCAATGCACGTCGACATGCAAATCGAGAAGCATGTCGAGTGCGCTCCGCCAACATCGCCACATCACATCACGCTCACGTGCACAATCACACCACTCACTAGACTCCGCCCCACAGGCATCGTCAGAACAACAATCACCACTTTTGCCCATCGCTGCCCCCCCAACCTCCTCATCACCCGCAGGGTGGTCGTATAGGCATATATATATACAGACACAAGACTGCGTTGGCGCTTCGCGCCACGCACCTTGGTCCTTGAAATTTGGCATGCAGGCGAAAGTCGCGGCGGAAGGGCAGGAAGGCACAGCATACAACATGGTGGTAACTCCTCGTTGTCTTGTCCGACATCGTCCTCACAATAATGCCATTGGTTATCCTTCCCTAGTGTGTCCTCTTACCCATCTTCGTTCTGAGGTCCACGAAGGAAGTGGTGACCGCCCCTAGTGGTGATCCCCCTTGGCACTGCACGATCCTCCTCCTCCTCCTCCTTCTCATCCTCCTCATCCTCCTCGAGGCCTCCCCGTATCCGCGGCGCAAGCCCCACCACCACCACCTCCTCCTCCTCCTCCGCCGCATCATCATCATCATCATCATCATCATCATCATCATCATCATCATCATCATCATCATCATCATCATCATCATCATCATCATCATCATCATCATCATCATCATCATCATCATCATCATCACCACATCATAATCATCATCATCGTCATCATCATCATTATCATCATTATCATCATCAGCATCGTCATCACCATCACATCATCATCATCATCATCAGCATCAGCATCAGCATCAGCATCAGCATCATCATCATCATCATCATCATCATCATCATCATCATCATCATCTCCGTCCTCCTCCTCCTCCTCCTACCCAGTGAGGGAACGTCGCGAAACTGGGATTCGGACATATTTAGTGGAAATGCTGGACGAGGGCGCCAATGCGGGGTCGTATGTCAAAGGCCTCTTCGATGTGTTTGGGTCTGTGGGGAGGCGTCTCGGGATCGTCGCGGGAACAATGTTGCTGGTTTGGGGGATAACTTGGAGCCCCTTTTGGTTTATTTTCGGTCTTACTGGGGGCCTCGTGAACCCTGGTTGGGGCGTTTAGGCGCCTGTTGGCACTTTCGTGAATCCTTTAAGGCCAGAGGGCTCGCGCCTGGTGGCGGTCTGAAGGTCCGTTTTGGGGCCTTCTTCGGGGATCGGGGGGGCATCTTCGCCCGTCTTGGAACCTTCTCGGGCCGTCATGGGTTGTCCTGGGGCGATGTTGGGGGCCTTTGAGCCTTCGTGGGGCGTCTGTAGCACGAAACAACGAGAATGCCAAAATATTGCGAAAACCTATAGGGAACGCATAGGTTTTGGATTTGGAGGCCCACTTGGGCGTTCCTCTTGGAGCTCTTTGGGGCGTTTGGAAAATCTTTTGGGCCATCAGGAGGCCATGTTGGACCCTCTTGGGGCTACCGCCGGCTCGTTTGCACGACTTGGCAGGGACTCCCAGAAGCCCAGAGGTCTCATGGGACCCTCGGCAGGGGCGTCCAGGAGCCCCAGAAGCTAGGGACTCTGGTAGGTTCCGGCCCGGGGGAGGGGTCCCACCCCCCAAAAATGCAAAACTATAGAAATTGCCTGTGAAGTTACAAAGAAAACCCGACAGGTCGCCGGCAGCTCCCGAGGGAGTGGCCCTAAAGCTTCCAGGAGTGCCTCCAAAGGCCCCCAGGAAAGCCCCAAAAGGCACCCAAGAGAGACCCGAGACGGCCAAAGGTCGCTCCAGCACGCCCAAGATCCCCCCCAAGACGCCCCGAGAGGCTTCCCAGACGCCCCAAGAGACCGCCACGACGTTTTCCAAGAAGGCCGAAACTGGCAAACATCGTCCTATTCCTCTCTCTCTCTCTCTCTCTTTTTTGTGGGGGAGCTTTTTTTGAATACATACACACATAATATATATATATATATATGTATATATATATATATATATGTATATTTACATATATATATATATGTACATATATATATATATGTAATGTACCTCTTGGGCTTTCACAGCGTCCAAAACGATTTAAGAAGCCTCCAAGACGGCCCCAACGAGGCCCAAAACGGCCCAAGAGAGGCCCAGGACAGGCCCAGGAGGAGTCCAGACATGAAAAACCACAATCAAATGTCGAGCCTTCGGCCCCAACAAGGCCCCAGGAGGCCCCAAGAGATCCCCAAGAGGCCCCAAGAGGCCCCAAGACGCCCCCAAGAAACCCTCGGGAGGCCCCCGAGAGGCACAACATTTTCTTTAACGTCCTGTGAGTTGGGTCCTCGTTCAGAATCCGCAGCGCCGCGCGTCTCACTCCTTCCTCCTCCTCCTCCTCCTCCTCCTCCTCCTCCTCCTCCTCCTCCTCCCGTCGCTGCCACTCATGCTACTTTTGCTGCCCTTCTTCCTCTTCCTCCTCCTCCTCCTCCTCCTCCTCCTCCTCATACTATCCTATCCTCCTTCTAGGTCTCCATTGGGATGCGGCGCCGATGGGTCGCGGCACGGGCAAGTCGCGGGCTAGTGGTTCCAAGGACCGATGGGTCGCGGGGGGTCGCGAAGCGGCTGGGTACCGAGCGTCGCGCCCAGCGCCGGCCCGCACGCCCCCTCACTCTTCTCCGAAAGTGCGGGGTACTACATGCCTATCCACTGGCCCATCCAGAGAAGACGCATCGGCGAGGTGTCCTGTTTTCACGCCAATATACATTACCGCTGGAAGCTGTGTCACGCAGATCTGCGGTGTTTCCTGGGCGGCCGACACCGTTACTCTGATTTGTTGGTCATCACGACGTGTACTACGTTGATTTCCCGTTGCGCTCACTTCGTCGTCAAAAGTGGCCTTGTTCCCCCCCCTCTCTCGTCGTTTCTCTCTCCCTGCCTCCCTGGCAGATTTCAGCCAGTGTGATTTCCCAGGCCTGCGATGCTGTGCTTTTTTCCATACAAGGTCCCCGGACCCCCCCCCGAGGTCCCGACTACTCCCCAGGGCCGGCATTTCGTCCTGCTCAATTTCTGAAGGTTCAGGCCCCTTGAGGGCCCCCAGAAGCTCAAACGCCGACAAGCCTCCCGTCGTACACGTTCTACGGCCCGAGCACGTCTGTAGACGGGACCCTCACCACGCACGCTCCCGCTCGAGGCTTGGGGGAGCTCTGCCCTGGGGGTCCCCAGCCCCGGGCCTCGGGCGCGCCGCCCCGGCAGGGGCCGTCCTCCGCCCTGAAATGTGACGGTGGGGGCGTTTGTTCGGGAATGCGCCCCAGTCTGGGCCGTCTTCGTCCCCAGACCCCCACGCGCCGTCAATCACGACGGGAGGTTGTCCGCCATCTTCGGCCTTCGGGGGCCCTCCACGGGCACGGGATCGTCCAACAACGACTCTGGATGAGAAGCCATTCCTGGGGAAACGATCCGGACCTCGGGGGCCCGCGCCTTCAAACAAATCATGCCGTTGGGTGTCTGGGTACGCTACCCTGGAGCCCCAAATGGCCCTGGCTTGGGCCGTCGTCGTCGTCCTGGTCCTCCGTCGTCCTCCTCCTCTTCCTCCTCCTCCACCGTCCGTTTACGGGAGGGGGGGAGGAGTGGGTCCCCCAGATCTCCGACGACGCGATTCTTTCAGCCGGCGTTTTGTATTCTGTTCAGGCCCATCGGGGGCCGCTTCGGGCTCCATGAGAGCGCTAACCACATCCCTGTCTGGGAACATCGGCCAGCAACAACGCCGGCCACATTTAGTACTTTTGCAGCAACGCCGGCCACATCTTCGCTTCAGTATTTTGCTGCTGCTCCGTGCGCGCAATTCCCACAAACCTCGTTGGAGAATGGTGCCTTGGCCTGAAGCCAGCCACCTCCCTGTCCAGATTCGCTGCTACCGCCCCAGCGCAGCCCGTCTCCCGCAATAGGAGTGGCACTCTCGCCTGAGCGTCGGCCGCATCCGCCTACTGCGATCGTCACCTCCCGCGCGAGACAATTGACGACCGCAAATGCCTCCCGCTCGTGCTGGGCGATTGCTGTGCCTGGCGTCAGGTTTGGCTCACGCCCGCCAGGTCCGTTACCAGTGGGGACTGCGTCACATTAGCTTCCCCAGAGTCAGGTCAAGGGGTGGGCAGTAGCAACATTGCAGCTGCGTCAGCATGTTCACCGCAGCGGCCATGAGCATCGTAGGTGCAAGGATACAAAGTAGAAGGCGAAGCGCAGCGAGCATCAAATCTGGTATAAATAAATGAATAGCAACCGCGAGAGAGAGAGAGAGAGAGAAGGAACGACAGTGGAGTGGAGTGGACGCCATCACGGGGTGATTTCCCTAACTAGTTACCTCAGACCCTTGCTGCCTGCTGAGCTCGGGTCATGCAGAGAAGGAGAGAGAGAGAGAGGGAGAGGGAGCGAGGAAAAGAGATGTATGCATATATATATATATATATATATATATATCTATATATGTATGTATGTGTGTATATATGTATATAGATAGAGAGAGAGAGAGAGAGAGAGAGAGAGAGAGATTGAGAGAGAGTGAGGGACCGAGATAGAGGGAGAACGAGAGAGAGAGAGAGAGAGAGAGAATTAGCCTGGCGAAAGACCCAACCATATGCAGTTGTGGGTATCGCATTCGGGGAAGCCCCCTATGGGGCCACGAAACGCTGTACTGGGTGGGGGGGGGGACGCATGCGAACTGCGCCACTGGGACCTTCGGTGGAGCTCTCTATGGGGCCACGAAACGCTGTACTGGGTGTGGGGAGGACGCATGCGAACTGCGCCACTGGGACCTTCGGTGGAGCTCCCTATGGGGCCACGAAACGCAGTACTGGACGCATGCGAACTGCGCCACTGGGACCTTCGGGGGAGCTACCTATGGGGCCACGAAACGCTGCCCTGGGTGGGAGGGGGGGCGCATGCGAACTGCGCGACTGGGGCCTTAGGTGGAGCTCCCTATGGGGCCACGAAACGCTGCCCTGGGTGGGGGAACCGCATGCGGGCTGTGCCACTGGGACCTTCGGTGGAGCTCCCTATGGGGCTACGAAACGCTGCCCTGGGTGGGGGAACCGCATGCGGGCTGTGCCACTGGGACCTTCGGTGGAGCTCCCTATGGGGCCACGAAACGCTGCCCTGGGTGGGGGAACCGCATGCGGGCTGTGCCACTGGGACCTTCGGTGGAGCTCCCTATGGGGCTACGAAACGCTGCCCTGGGTGGGGGAATGCGGGCTGTGCCACTGGGCCTTCGGTGGAGCTCCCTATGGGGCCACGAAACGCTGCCCTGGGTGGGGGAACCGCATGCGGGCTGTGCCATGGAGTCCCGAACCGCATGCGGGCTGTGCCACTGGGAAGCTCCCTATGGGGCCTTGCCCTGGGTGGGGGAACCGCAGCTCCACTGGGGCCTTCGGTGGAGCTCCCTACACGAACGCTGCCCTGGGTGGGGGAACCGCATGCGGGCTGTGCCACTGGGACCTTCGGTGGAGCTCCCTATGGGGCCACGAAACGCTGCCCTGGGTGGGGGAACCGCATGCGGGCTGTGCCACTGGGTGCCACTGGGACCTTCGGTGGAGCTCCCTATGGGGCTACGAAGCGCTGTCCTGGGTGGGGGAACCGCATGCGGGCTGTGCCACTGGGACCTTCGGTGGAGCTCCCGGCTACGAAACGCTGCCCTGGGTGGAGGAACCGCATGCGGGCTGTGCCACTGGGACCTTCGGTGGAGCTCCCTATGGGGCTACGAAACGTGTGAGGGGTGTGCCGAGAGCAGAGGCAAGGAGGGGGAGGAGGGAGGATGGCGAGGAGGGGGAGGAGGAGAGGAGGTGGGACGCGGGGCGCTGTCTCTTCAAAACGAGGACCCAACACCACAGGATGGCTGGGGAAAAACAACAATGTAACTATATAGACAGAGGGAGAGAGACACACATATTCCTTCGACCGATGAAATTTCACGGAAAAGCCCAGCATGTCACCGTCACCCCCACCCCCCCGGGAACCCGCACACGAACCCCAGACCCCCTCCCCAGCGCCTCGAAGAGGCCTCAAGACGGCCCAAGAGGCCTCCAAGACGGCCCCAGGAGGCCCCCAAGATCGTCCAAGAGGGTCCCGAGACGCACGAAGATCGCTCCACGACGCCCAAGATAGTCCCAATATGGCCCAAGACGCCCCAAGATGCGTCCAGGAGGCTTCCCAAGAGGGCCCAAAGAGGCAAACATGGTTGGGTTTGTTCGAAGGTTCTGGACGGTTCCTTTGGGTCTCGCCTTTTTGGCTTCCCGACGCTCCAAGACAGCCCAAGAGGTCCCCGAAACAGCCCCAAAACAGCCCAAACGGGCCCCAAGACAGCCCTAGATGCCTCTAAGACGGCCCAAATGGCCCCAAGACGGCTCCAAGAGAGAGCCCAGACGGGGGATCCAAACGGACGTTTCGGGCTTCGGCCCCAGGCCCCCAGGAGGCGCCAAGAAAGGCCCTGGAGGTCACCAATAGGCTCCCAAGAGACTCCCAAGAAGCTCCCACGAGGCCCCCACGAGACTCCCAAGAAGCTCCCAAGCGGTCCCCAAGAGCACCCCAAACGGCCCCCAACAGGCACCGAACCAGGCCCCAAGAGGCTTCCAAAATCCTTCCAGGAGGCCCCCAGGAGACCTGCCGCAAATCGCTCCACGACGCCCAAGATAGTCGCAATACGGCCCAAGACGCCCCAAGAGGCGTCCAAGAGGCTTCCCTAGAGGGCCTGAAGAGGCAACAAATGGTTGGCCCGTAGGTTCTGGAAGGTTCCTTTGGGTCTCGCCTTTTCGGCTTCCCGACGCTCCAAGGCAGCCCAAGAGGCCCCCAATATTGCCCCAAGACCGCCCAAGACACCCCCGAAACAGCCCCAAGACGGCCCCAAGGGGCGCCAAGACAGCCCAAGAGGCCTCCAAAACGACCCAAAAGGGCCCCAAGACTGCTCTAGGAGAGAGCCCGAACGGGGGATCAGAAAGGACTTGTCGGGCATTGGCCCCAAGAGGGCCCCAGGAGGCCCCAAGAAAGGCCCTGGAGGTCACCAAGAGGCTCCCAGAGGCCCCCACGAGTCCCCCGAAAAGCTCCTAGGTGGTCCCCAAGATCCCCCCAAACGGCCCCCAACAGGCACCGAACCAGGCCCCAAGAGGCTTCCACAATCCTTCCAGGAGGCCCCCAAGAGACCTGCCACGAGCTCCGAACGAACTGTCCAGATGCTCCCATGAGGAGCCCCGAACGCCTCCAGGACAGCTTCAAGCGCGCTCCAAGGCCTCCCAAGATGGCTTCAACACGACCCCGATGGCCAATTGTCGTCGCCGAGATCGTTCGTCGTCGTCGTCGTCGTCGTCGTCGTCGTCGTCGTCGTCGTCGTCGTCGTCGTTGTCATCGTCGTCGCCGTAGTCGTCCCAAAACGGCCCTAGAGGGCTCCAGGACAGCCCGAGAGGGCGCCTAGATGACCAGAAAAGGGCCCCAAGCGGATCCCCAATCAGGCCTACACAGGCCAACTTCATTAACTTCCCACTGTTTGAGCTTCATCACCTCTCCTGTCGCAATTCTCTGAAGTCATTCCCGAGAAAGTCCACGAAGGTTCCAATGCCACTCTCGACACCAACTCTTCGGAAATCTTCTCCCCTCCTTCCCCTCCTCCTCCTCCTCCTTCTCCTCCTCCTCCTACTCCTCCTCCTCCTCCTCCTCCTCCTACGACTACGACCACGACGACGACGACAACGGCGGCGGCGACGACGACGACGATCTGGACACAAGCATCCATTGGGCGCGTACACTCGCCACCACCAGTCCCAATACAATAAACACCTACAATCCACTGCGCCGTTCTCGGCTTCGCCTCCCTGCAACTTTCTTTTCCGCCCTGTGCGGTGTAGTGCTGCTTATTATGACTGGACTTGTGTTGGCGGGTGTGCGCGCCCAGCCAATGCTTGGATTGGCATGTCTCTTTTCATCCCTCCTTGTTCCATCCCGCTCCTCGACCTCAATCCTCGACCCCCCCTTTGCTGGCGATTTGCCCGCCCTGCAAGAAACACGCGGCGCTGGCTTCTCTCTGAATGTGGGAACCTGGGTGCTGCGTGCTGAGCCCGATAAATTGGATACGGGTATCAAGCTGGACCAAGTATTAAGCTCAACCTCCCTCCTGCTGCACTGCTGTGCTGGCGCGGTTTGCCGCAGGCAACTGGATATCAAAGCAAATTAAAGACACGAGCCTACGTTATTGTAGGTACGCCCATGCTGCAAACACACACATACGCTAGCGTTGATCTCTATATGATCTCTATACATATATACATCTACATACACAAATTATCAACTTTGGCGTCGTCGTTAGGGCCGAGGGCTTACGCCAGAGCGACGTCCACGCTCACCACAGCGGACCCGTCCTCCACGGCGGCACCGAAGTCCCACTCCGCCTGCTCCCTGGGCAGCGTGAACAACGGGCTCGCTGCAAAACTGTGCGCGAAAGGGCCGCGCATGAGCCGGTCCTGGCCGCCCCCGATTGAGATGCGGATCGTCGCGGGCTTGTCGTCGCCCAGCTCGGAGACGCACTTCAGGTGGACCTGGCCGACGCCCCCAGCCTTCTGGAAGGACGCGCTGCCGCGAAAGGTCGCGCTCCTGGGGTAGAGCATGACCACGAACGACGCAGGACTCGAGCCGAGGCCGAAGTCCACTTCGAACGAGGGCGATACCAGCCGCTTGTCCGAGCCCCTCAACTTTCTCTCGTCCACCTGTGCCGTCAAAGTCAAGGGCTCAACAACCTCTACTATCCCTCCACCCGCTTAGGGTCTGGGCCCCAAACGACTTACCAAAGTTTATCCACATACGGCCAGACCTAAGACAGAAAAACACCCTTCAAGAACATGAAACACTCCGCTGGCCAAACTGAAGAACATTCGAGGGTGCCCTCCCCCAGGACACGCAAGAAAGTCCAACAAACACAAACAGTCGCTGGGCGTGCTAAGATCGCGCGCGCGGGGCCGCCCCTGGGGGTCCTCGGATAAAAAATACCCTGGGCGACTCCCGGCAAGGTGGTCTCAAGGATGCCAGAACTCCAGGGGGCGCTTTTCGGCGCCCCCAAGATTGCCCCAGGAGCGCCCCAAGAGACGCCAAATGAGCTTCAAGAGGGCCCAAGAGTCGGGATCAATGGGTGGCACGTTTCAAAATGGCCCGAACATAATCCCAAGATGCCTCAAGATAGGCCCAAGATGGCCCCGGACAAATCCAATACGACCTTCCGCGATCCTCTGACAAGGCCTCAAGAAACACAAACTAACACATTCCAATGGAGAACCGTTTGCTTTTTGCGACCAAGACGGCTCTAGAGATATGAAAGATCGCCCCAAGACGACCCAGGGAGATCCCAGAAGGGCCCCGAGAGGCACCCAAGCGGCCTCTACGAGGCCCCAAGAGGCACCCAAGAGACCCCCGAGAGGCCCCTAGAGACCCCCCAAGATGCCCCCCGGGAGGAGCGGAGACGCCTCCAAGAGCTCCCAAGACACCCCAAGTAGTCCCCTGCAGGCCCCGAGAGACCCCAAAAAGGCTCCCTAAAAACCCTAATGGGGCCCCAAGATGCCCCAAAAGGCTTACGAAACCTCTGCCAGAGGCCCCAGGGGGGCGCAACAATACCACCCAGAAGCCTGCGATACGCTTCAACAATAAACGAATTTCTGTTGAAAAACAATAGTTTTTTTGCACATTCACTGTTTGCGTCTAAAATGGCCGAGAGGCACCCAAGATCACCCCAAGACGACCCAGAAAGCTCTCAAGAGGGCCCCGAGAGACCCCCAAGATGCCTCTAAGAGGCCCCCAAGAGGCCCCCAATATGCCTCCAACAGAAGAGACTCCAAACAGTCCCCTGGAGGCCTCGAGAGGCCCCAAAAGGCCCCCAAGGGGCCCGAAGCGGCCCCAAGAGGTCCCAAGAGGCCTCATGGGGGCCGCAAAAATGTCAACCAGAGGCAATCAAAATACCTCCCAGAGGCCTCCTCATCCTCATCCCCCCTCTTCCTCTTCCTCCTCCTCCTCAACCCTCCTGCTCCTGAGCTCCTCCTCCTCCTCCTCCTCCGCCTCCTTCTCGCTCGCCACGAACACACCAACATATAGCACCAATGATACAATATGGTCCGGCGGAATGACCGAAGCGATGCAATAACATTAGGGTGCCCCCCCCGAACCGACATCGACCTTCTACCTCGTTCCGGCCGTATCTCTGGCTCCACCCCGGCTCAACCAGGTCTGCACTGAATCCCAGGCCGATCCGAGAGCAGTCGGCAAGCCCTTGAGGACTCTGCGGGTCCAGAGCCAGACCCGCGGCCAACTGGCCCCGCCCCACGGGTCCAGCCTGCGGCCTGCGGGCGTCCGCCGCGGCCCCCGTCTCAAGAGGCTCCCCTTTTTAAACGGGTGAGAACGGCAGCTTGGTGTCGCGACGACCCCGGCGTTGGTCTTTGACATCGCATGGATCGTTCAACCTTGAACGATCGGCGGCTTTCCGATCGCCAGATCTTTCCATACTGGCCGATTCCGGGCCACTGCCGGCGTGATTTTTTCAGTGGTTTTCGGCCTCTGGCGGCCCTCGCCGGGCCCCGGGACCGTCGAAAAACAGCTGAGGATGAAACGCCAGCCCTGGGGAAGGGGTCTGGACTTCCGGGGACCCCACAGTGGAAAAACTAAAGATACAAGATCTCTGGGGCTCTGGATTTGAACCCGGCGCCAGGCCCACCGTCCACTGGACGCGCACGAAGCCGTCGACCTCGCTGGACCGCAGCGCCTGCTGCTGCAGACTGCAGGGGCGGAGGCGTGCGGGCGGGCCCTGCTGCTGTGCTGATGTGCGCGGGCGGGCTCTCCGGGCGCGGGAAGCTCCCTCTGCGGCCTCCGCTCGGCCTTCCTGGCGCTTCGGGCCCTCGGCCGCGCCGGCCGCGGGCAGCGCGCTCGAGGGCGGCGCGGCCAGCCAGATCGCCGGCAAGGGCATCTGCAGGGGTGCTTGCGGCAGCTGCAGCGTCTGGGGCTGGCAGAAGATGAGTCCCTGGTCCGCGAGAGCTTCCCAGCGCGGGGTCGGCGTGCCGCAGAACGGCGGCGGCGGCGTCTCCGCCACCTGGTCCTCCGTCGGCTCGTCCATGGCCTCGGAACCGTCGTCCTCGGTGCTGGCATCGCTGCTCCTCTCGTCAGGGCTCTGGAGGTCGCACCCGAGCACGCCGTTCAACTCTGTCTTGCTCCGGGGCCTGCGGCGGTGTGGGGCGGAGCCGTCCTCCAGCTCTATGAATGTATTCTTCACCCGGACCGCGTACGTGCCCTGGCTGTTGAAGCGCGCAATCATCTCTTCCGTGCTCGGTCGCCACGTCCGTGAAGGGCCATCGAGCGCCTCGCTGGAGACAGCGGCCCGCATGTGGGCGCCCGTGGTGTCCTCGTCCCTTTGAGAGGTGAGCACGTCTGAAGGCAGGCCGCGGCCCGCCTCGTCGCCGCAGAACTGGAACGCCAGCGCGGTCCTCGTCCGAGTGCGCCGCTTGCAGGCTGGGGTCTCGCAGTCGACGTCGATGAACGTGTTCCTGATGCGCAGCCTCTGGAGATGCAGGAAGGCATCGTCGCCGCTACTCCCCAGACCTCTCCCAGGGTGCATTCTGACCAGAGTGTCGAGGAGAATCCTGCCGTGGCGACGAGAGTTTTCCAGGACGGGCAGCGGTATCGGTATGTCTTGTCCTCCTCTGAGCCTCTGGAAGTGCGAGCTGGAGTCCGACGAAGGGGAGCTCGACAGAATGCCCTCCGCGTCCACGCTCGTCTCCGCGAACCTGACCTGCTGGATGCTCTTGGGCCTCGCCGTTGCGGGAACGTCGCGCGGGCTGCAGCCTGAGGTGCTCATCGTAGGGTCGTCTGCTGCCAGGCCGGGCAGGCAACTGGCTTGGCCTCGTGGATCTTTAGACCCTGGTGGCTCCTGAACCTCTAACAGGCTGCGAGAGAAGGTGCCGTAGCACGATGGTGTCCTTTTAGGGCTTCGTCCACCAGGACACCCGCCGGCGCGCAGCGAAAGCAGTCAGCGCAATGGCAAGGGATGGGTGGGATGGGGTAGGATCTCAGATGTGCCGCGAGCGCCCCCAGCTTGGCGACCACCCCTCTCCTGCGACCCCTCTTGCGCTCACTGCATGCCGCCCGCCGCTGCGAGGTACCCTGGTTCCCGCAGCCTCTTCCGCTGCCGCCGCTGCCGCGCCCGCTCTCCACCCCCGCCGCTGCTGCCACAACATCCGCTGCCGCTCCTCCCCTCCTCCCCTAGTCCTGCCGCTGCTGCCAGCGCCGCTGCTGCTGCTCCTACCCCTCCTCAGCTCCTGCCCTGCCGATTTGCGCTGCTACTGCTCCTCCCCCTCTCCTCCGCCCCCTCTCGTCCTCCTCCTCCTCCTCCTCCTCCTCCTCCTCCCTCGCTCCCTCTTTATCTTTCCCCTCCGCCCCTTGCTTCCTCGACGTCTTTTCAATGTAAGTAACTCCTCTCTGCCGCACTACCCGACGTGTCCGTAGGCAGGGCTGAGTGCTTCGCTGGGCACATCCTGGCAAGTTACAATCCCGAAGTTTCAAACGTCCAACACGTACACGGGTGGACGGCTTTTTTATGCATTTTCCGAACGATGGCTCTCGTCGTCTTGCTGCCCAGATTCGTTTAACAGTTTCCAGCAATCACACGAACGTAGGCCGGTACATCTTCAAAATGGGAGTCTCGCCTGAGGCTTCCTCGAACGTATTGCCGCAACTGTAGAATTCAACCACGGTTTCACGGATTGAGGGCACATCCTTTTCAAGATGGAGCTATTGCATGAACCTTCGTCTGATTTATAAACAGACGACTGAGCATGTGCAACAGGTGCACAGGTGCAAGGCGGTTCCTTTTCAAAGCGGAGGTGCCGCTGGGCACGTCTGTCAACCGTATGATCCTGCCGTGCCGCATCCCGCATAGTTCGACAGGTGGAATGCAGTTTTCTTCAAAGCGGACCTCCCGCATGAAACGCTGGCCCATGGGGCGCTCGTCTTTCAAGAGTGGCGCGCTTCTCGCAGTGAGAAGGAACGCTTAGGTGGACTACGTAGTGGGAAAGCGACTTGAGACGGAAGGGTTTACTGCAGCATCGTTGAGACATCTTCGGCTTACTCTGGTCCTTCTCTTCCTCCTTCTCCTCCTCACCCTACTTTCTCCCCTTTGCTCTGCCCTCCTCATTCATTATCCTCCCCCTCATTCCGCTCGCCCTCTTTCCCCCTTCCTTCTCCTACTCCTCATCCTCCTCAGTCTCTTGGCTCGCATGGTGAAATCGTTTCGAGGCAGTCCCAGACGAGTCTGGGCGACAAAGACGACCCAATAGACAACGTCGACGCCGCTGAGACCCGGGCCCAGCACGGTAAGTCAACCACCATCATGGCCCAGGAGGGGGGAGGAGAGTCGATGGGGGGGCGAAAGGAGAGAAGGATGAGATCAGCTCAATTCAATCAGCTCCTGGAGGTCGAGTCGTGGGTGGCAGTGGTGCGCCTCTCGTCTGCGACGGAGGAGGAGGAGCCAGAGCGTGGAAAGAGGAGAAGAAAAAGGAGGCATAGTTTAGGAAGCTGATCTTGTACAGCCGAAAATCAGATCGATATAATTAACGTTAAAGAAATCTGGGCCAGCTTCCAAGAGACTTCTCAAACCAACCATGAGCAAATTACTGTTGTTAACGCTGGATGGGGCGAACGTGCTCAAGAAACGGGGCCAGCTTTCCGGCCAGTTGGTTAAGAAGCGCTGGTCCAGCGTTTCGGGAGGTTTCTTAACAAGATGCTCGACTGCACATCCACGGCCGATGACCCCACCTGGATGGGGTGCAAACGCTCAGAGGTCAACTGTGGCTCACGATCTCTTCGCATGGAGTCAATCGCCCCACCGTCTCCAACGCCAATCCTCGCTCTTGCGAGGCCCAGCGACGGGCGTGCCGGTGTGAACCAACCGAAGTGAAACATCCGCAACGGCGCAGGAAGCGCCGGCCTGCCGACAGGCTGCGCGGCGTCCGCGAATCGGGAGCACGCGGCCACCAGAAGCTCCGCGGGCAGCAACAGCAGCGGGCAGCGCCTGCCCGCAGACTCCCGGGCCCGCCGGCGCCACCACCGCCGTCGACGCCCGACGTCGCCGACGGCGACACCGCAGTGGAGGCCGCTGGCGGCGTCGTGCACGACAGCGTCGAGGACGACGTCGTCGACAACGACGCCGTTTCGGAGGCTCTCGGCCGCCACGGGGCCTGCGCGGAGGCGCTGTCGGCGGAGGCCCGTGGCGCTGGCCTGCCAGCAGGTCGCCCGCCCCCCCCCCCCCCCCGCCATGCCGAGGGGACGCCTGCACAGCGGCCCCCTCGGCTTGCGTGAACTCAACGGCGCTTTCCGCCGCGATTTAGGCAAGGAGGATGAGGAGGATGCGCGTAGACGACAGACTGAGGAGGAAAGGGATCTGGAGGATGAGGAGGAAGAGGAGGAGGAGGGGGAGGAGGAGGAGGAGGAGGACGAGGAGGAGGAGGAGGAGGAGGAGCAGGAAAACCAGTGTAAATCCAAGACGCACCAATGATGTTGCAGTAAACCCACCCTCCAATGTCCCTATTGCTTATGTCCTTACAAGAATCGGTTTCGCCCCATTGAAAGACAACCGCATGACAATCCTCAGTTGTGCCAAAACTTAATTCCTGGGACTTCGACGCCGCGAATCAACGTGACTGTTGCGTCCAGACAATCCTAAATTGTGCCAGAACGCAATTCAAGGGATACCAACACCGCGAACCACGCACCCTCTGCATTTAGACCAAGCTGAATCTGTCTTGCGACCGTTCTTGGCATAAGCCATTGTCACAACCTCGGCCACTGCAGGACATACCTACTGCACAATCTGACGCAGGCCCCCGCGCTCTGGTGCAGGCGGCTGCCTTTCCCCCAAGCACCTCGTGGCGGCGCCGAGGGTGGTGGTACTCACGTCCACCGTTGCTTGAGGGAAGAAGATGATGAAGAGGAGGAGAAGGATGATGATGATGAGGAGGAGGGGGAGGAAGAGGAGGACCAGGGTAAACCCAGAAACCATCAACGATACTGCAATACGCCCTGTCTCCACGTTCTCTCTTCATACGCCCCTACAGAATTTCCTTTTCATAAAGAAATGCCCCGTTGGGAGACATGCGTTTGAACATCTGGAACTGTGCTGGAACACCATTCCTGGGGCTTCAACGCCGCGAATCACCGTCACTGTAGCGTCTTGACGATCCTGAATCGTGCCGAAACACCACCCCTGGGACTTCAACACCGCGAATCAACGTGACTGTTGCGCCCGCACATTCTGAAATCGCGCCAACACGCAATTGCTGTGACGTTCACCACGAGAATCCTTGAAGCTGTTGCAAATTCTGAAGACGGATGTGCGCGGCGCTAAGGCGAGAACCGAACTTTGAAGACGGACCGCCCTCCACCCGTGATGACCTGGCAGATTCTGAAAACGAGTGTGCGCGGCGCCAAAGCGAGAACCACATTTTGAAAAAAGCCCGCCCTCCATCCGTGAATCTCTTCCGCCCTCCATCCGTGAATCTCTTCCAAAATTAAAAAAAAACGAATGTGGGTGGCGCTGAGGCGAGACACGCATTTTGACACCCCCTCGCCCTCCACCCGTGAAACTCTTGCAGACTTTTAAAACGTGTGCGCGCGGCGCGAAGGCGAGAACCGCCCTCCATCCGCGCAGCTGTTGCAATCTCTAAGCTTCAAGATCGTGAATGGTGAAAAAAAGCTCAAGCGAAACGCCCGGCCCGCCCTTTCGGATGGCCTCGGGGTGCGACGCTTAGGAGTTACTTATAAGGAACAGGGATGGTGGAAGAGGAGGAAGAGGAAGGAGGAAGGAGGAGGAGGAAAGGGAGGAGGATGAGGAGGAAGAGAAGGATGTGGAGGAGGAGAAGGATGTGGAGGAGGAGGAGGAGGAAGAGCAGGAGGGGGAGGAGGAGGAGGAGGATGAGGATGAGGAGGAAGAGGGGAAGGAGGAGGGGGAGAAGGAGGGGCAGGAGGAGGTGGAGGACAACGACGATGCCAAGGCCAGGGCCCAGCACGACAAGTCGCCCACTGGCAGGGCCCCCGTGTCGCAGCAACGCTCGCAGGAGAACTCCTGGTCGAAGCAGCCCTGCTCGGCGACCTCGGCGCACGCCTCGGGGCCGCTTGCCGTCGTCGTCGTCGTCGTCGTCGTCGTCGTCGTCGTCGTCGTCGTCGTCGTCGTCGTCGTCGTCGTCGTTCTGGGGGAGGGGATGTGGGGCGGAGATGGGAGGAGGGGAGGACACGGTAGAAGAAGGGATGATGATGATGATGATGATGATGATGATGATGATGATGATGATGATGATGATGATGTTGATGACGATGACGATGACGATGACGATGACGATGATGATGATGATGATGATGATGATGATGATGATGATGATGATGATGATGATGATGATGATGATGATGAGAGAAGGGCGATTGGGGGAAGGAGGAGGAGGAGGACGAGGAGGAGGAGGACGAGGAGGGGAGAACAGGGGGGGCAGGGAGAAGGGTGATGAGAAACAAGAGGAAAGATCAGGAGGAGGAGGAGGAGGAGGAGGAGGAGAAGAAAGAGAAGGAGGAAGAAGACGAGGTGGAACGAAGGTTGCCAACGTGTCTGTCAAATGTCACTTTCATCCCCCCGCGCGGCGAGAATATGGACCCCCTGCAGCGATGAGCCCTGCCAAACTTGGGTGACCCGCCAACAAGGTAAGGAGACTTAGTCGGACTCTGCTCTGGCATGTCTGCTATGCGCTGGTGGGCATACTCTGGGGTGCATTCTTATTCCCATACCCCCTGCAGATACGGATAGGAGTAGGGGGCTGATCTTGGTTGGGCGTTTTGCGCAACGGTTTGGAAGACGCTTCGAGGCGACTGGTCGCCTGCAAAACCAAAGAAAACGGAAAACGAATCTACATATACGCAATGAAAACTTGGAGGATGAGAACGTGTCGGAAACCACAACGAGGTTCGAATTGTTTGCGGAGAAGCCGGGTGAAATTCAATCACCAGCCCGCTGCAGGCACCGAACACATGTACATTCAAGTGGACAGTCAATGTAGATCAAAAGCCCGCCGCAGGCGCAGATTTGCGAGTAGTTCGAACATCGATGAAATGTGGAGAAAACAACTGCAGGCGCCGAACTTGTGTACATTCAATCAAGCAATCAATGGGGATCAAGAGCCCGCCGCAGGCGCGGATCTTCTGCTCAGTTCGAACAGCGATGAACTATTGAGGGGGAAGAAAACTCCCGCAGGCGCATCTTTTTGTATGCGCTTCTGCGTAACCTAGACCCGCGCCACCGCTGGCCCACGAAGCGACGGGCCCGCCTTCCCCCCCCCCCAAGTGCCCCCCACAACGCCGCTGCCGACTCCCCCAAGAAGCGACCCTAGCAGCTCTAGAGGAGCAGGGCTCTGCTTCAATTCAGGACCCCCCCTTTCTCCTCGTGTTTGATCCATGCCCTCCGAGCTTGGCCCCCCCTGGAGGGCCCCCCGAGGGCTCCCGCGGGAGGGCCCCTTTAAGACGAGGCCCCGGGAGGGGCTCCCGGGGAGAGGCTCCCGAAGAGGCCCTCCCTCGCCGGACCCCACGGCCCGCCCCCATGGGGCCCCCACGCCCTGCACCCAGCACGTGCCCACGCCTCGCTCTCGCTTCCGCCGGCCCTTCGCCGGCGGGAGAGGAGGGGGAGGAGGAGGTGGAGGAGGAGGAGGAGGGGAGGAGGAGGAGGAGGAGGAGGAGGAGGAGGAGGAGGAGGAGGAGGAGGGGAGGAGGAGGGGGAGGGAGGGGGGGAGGGGGGGGGGGGGGGGGGAGGGGGAGGGGGAGGAGGTTCTGCGGAGGCAGAGGAGCAGGCTTCTCGACCTCTCGAAGCTCCAGGCGTCCTCCGATGCGCCTTTTTTTGAATCCTCGCCCGCAGAGCTCCCGACCCCCTCCCCGGGCAGGCTTTCGTCCTGGATCTGTCCTTGATGGCCCCGGGGCCGGAGAACGGGCCCCAGAGGTCGAAAGCGACCAAAACGCTGGGACTGAACAAATCACATCCTCGGAGCCCCAGGGATCTGGTGGCTTGACTTTTCTAAGACGGACCCCGCCGAAGTCCCGACCCTTTCATCCCGAGCCGTTTCTTGACGGCCCCGGGGCCTGGCGAGGACCTCCGCCCTGATTTTTTGTATGCGTCGGAGGCCTGGGTTGTTCGAGGCCTCCCACATGGGGTCCGAGTAGATGGGGTTGGGGGATGGCGCTGCATCGCCGATGCATCGCTGATGCATCGACGATGCGTCGGCGACCTCGGCGATACATCGGTGACGTCATGCAGAAATTCTTGATCCGGCGTGATCCTCCGACCCCATCTACTCGGAACCCATCTGGGAGGCCTGGAATTCTCACTCGATCCTGTTTTCGTTTTTGTATCATTCGTGATAACGCCCGTGCCCAACGCCGCCCCCCCTCCCCCCATCCTGGTCACGTCACGATCCGCGCCGGCGCCGTCTGAGAATGCACCATTCCGACATAGTCCCAAACAACGCCGGCGCGAATCGTGACGTGACCGGCCTCCTCCCCACCTCCTCCCCTGGTCACGCCCGTTATCGCCAGGGGATGCCTATACATCCAGCGTCTCGATCTTTTCGTGACACGGGCCCCCAACCTCTCGACCACTTCCCCCGGGCCAATTTTTCACCCCGAGTCGTTTTTTTTACGGTCCCGAGGCCCAGTAAGGGCTTCGAGAAGCCCCAAACGATGAAACATCTCGGTCTCGATTTTTTCGAGACGCCAGATGGCTGGGCTGGTCACGCCCATTACTCGGATGACCGCGGGGGTCCATGTACACGATAGTTCACGCCAGATGTCACGTACCTCAGCGTCCACTTGTGCACCCCATCTCCCCTTACAGAGGTCTCCCACATGGGTCCGAGTGGATGGCGTCGTAGGATCGCGCCGCATCGGCGATACATCGGCGATGCATCGGCGATACATCATTGACGTCGGCGACGCATCGGCGACGTCGACGTGAAGCAAAGCGGGATCCACATCGAGCTGCACCGCCGATGCATCGGCGATGCGGAGCGATCCTTCGACCCCACCCTGGCGGACCCCGTCTGGGAGGCCTATCCCCTCAGCGCCCCCCCGCGGTCATCCCAGCACCGCCAGGGGAAACGACAAACAAAAAAAGCGCCCTCCTCCCTCGAGGGCACGGCCCTCGAGGGAGCGCCCCGCGAGCCCACCGCGAGGCGCGGCGCGGATGGGGTCGCCTGCGAGGCCGCCGCGCCGCAGTGGCCGAGCAGGGCGGCAGCCATCAGCCCTCCGCTGGGCGGCGGCGGTCGCCGCCGCCGCCGCCGGTGCACCATGCGGGGGAGGGGGGGAGGGGGGGGTAGGAGGGGGGAAGGGGGGGGGGGGGAGGTTGGAGCGTCACAGAGGGGCCACGTCATATCCTCATCATCGCCGCCGCTGCCGCCATCGACGAGTGCCGCCGAGGGACAGTTCGACAGCAGCCTGCAAGGCAGCACGAGCTAACGAGTTCGAGTCTGCCGAACAGAAGGGGATCGAGGGGGGGGGAGGAGGAGGAGGAGGAGGAGGAGGAGGAGGAGGAGGAGGAGGAGGAGGAGGAGGAGGAGCAGGTGGAGAAGGAGGAGGAGGAGGAGGAGGAGGAGGGTAAGCCCAAGAGTCATCAACGATGTTGGAATGAACCCTCCCTCCAAGCTCCCTCTTCATAGCCCCCTACAGGGGTTCATTTCCACTGAGGGAACTGCCCCGCTGGAAGACAACCGTTCGAAGACCCTGATGCATGCCAAACATCGTTCTCGGGATTCCAACGCCACGGATCAACCTGACTGTTGCGCCTTGACGATCCTTAGTCGTACCAGAACGCCATTCTTGGGACTTCAACACCGCGAACCAACGTAACTGTTACACCCTCACATTCCTGAATCTTTCCACAACGCAATTTCTGGTATGCCGATCATGGGAATCCGTGGGACTCTTGCAATTCAAATTACTCCGACGGAAGAACCCCACATAAGAATCCTCTGGGCGAATCTGGAAAAAGCCATCACCGTCGTCCTCGTGGTTGGTGAGGCGTCCTGGCTGTCTCTTCTGCGTATATTTCCTCTCGCCTTGGCGCGGGCCCCCCTTCCACTCCTTACGTTGTCCCCATCCTCGCCCCCCTGTTTGTTCCGCGCCCCGCCACCTCCTCCCCTTCCTGTTGCATGAGCGCGCATGTCGATGTTCCTCGGCGCCGTCGCCGCCACGGCCAGCACAGGCGCGTTCTCTACAGGTCACGTCGCGCAGCCGTTGGGACAACCCCGCGGGCCAGGCTGTCGGGACAACCCCGCGAGCCGTTGGCGCGCAAGACCAAGCCGTTGGGACAACCCCGCGGGCTTCGAGCGAGGCGCAGCCGCGCTCAGGCGGAAGGCAGCACGAAGCCCAGCTCTGCCGCGAGCTGCTTCGCCTCCGCCCTGGACAAAACCGCTCTCTTGTCGAACTCCAGGAGCGCCTTCCGCAGGGACGCCGGCGGCCCGCACTCCAGGAACTCTCGCGGCGGCGGCCGCAGGATCAGCATGTTCCGCATGCACGTGGCGCGGGAGAACATGACGTAGAGGTGCAGCCACCACTGCTCGTCCGACATGCCCGTGCGGCCAGCGTCCTCGTCTCTCGCGCAGTCGATGGTGACGCCCTTGCGCAGCGTCTGGCCCTGCGACAGCGTGGAGGTCAGGTAGGACGCGTGCGTCAGGGTGAACCCCGAGCGGCGCACGCTGTGCGCCCCCGAGCTCTGCCATGTGAACTCCCTTTCGCTGGGCCTGAACATCAGCAAGCTCCGCGCCCGCGCCTCGGCCTGGCCGTCGTCGTCGGCGCCTTCGGCGCCCTGTCGCAGCACCTCGGCGACCTGAGGAGCCCAAAAACTTCCTTGTTGCATCCAAAGTGTGGCCTGGGAACTGCGTTCTGGCAGCGCGAGAACCCAACATTGACGACAGTTACAGGTTTTGGATGACCTGCTCGGATTACCAACATGATCTGCGGGCCCCATAGGGAGGGGGCTCCCGCCTGAGACTTCCTCGCAGTTCACTCACAGACGAGGCTCCCGCCTGAGACTTCCTCCATATTCAGGCTTGAGGAGCCCAAAAGTGACGACAGTTACAGGGTTCCGATGACCCGCTCGGATTACCAACATGATCTGCGGGCCCCATAGGGAGGGGGCTCCCGCCTGAGACTTCTTCACAATTCACTCAAAGACGAGGCTCCCGCCAGAGACTTCCTCCAAATTCAGGCTTGACGAGCCCAAAAGTGACGACAGTTACAGGGTTCCGATGACCCGCTCGGATTACCAACATGATCTGCGGGCCCCATAGGGAGGGGGCTCCCGCCTGAGACTTCCTCGCAGTTCACTCACAGACGAGGCTCCCGCCTGAGACTTCCTCCATATTCAGGCTTGAGGAGCCCAAAAGTGACGACAGTTACAGGGTTCCGATGACCCGCTCGGATTACCAACATGATCTGCGGGCCCCATAGGGAGGGGGCTCCCGCCTGAGACTTCTTCACAATTCACTCAAAGACGAGGCTCCCGCCAGAGACTTCCTCCAAATTCAGGCTTGACGAGCCCAAAAGTGACGACAGTTACAGGGTTCCGATGACCCGCTCGGATTACCAACATGATCTGCGGGCCCCATAGGGAGGGGGCTCCCGCTTGAGCCTTCCTCAGAATTCACTCACAGACGAGGCTCCCGCCTGAGACTTCCTCCATATTCAGGCTTGAGGAGCCCAAAAGTGACGACAGTTACAGGGTTCCGATGACCCGCTCGGATTACCAACATAATCTGCGGGCCCCATAGGGAGGGAGCTCCCGCCTGAGACTTCCTCCCAATTCACTCACAGACGAGGCTCCCGCCTGAGACTTCCTCCATTTTCAGGCCTGGGGAGCCCAAAAGTGACGACAGTTACAGGGTTCCGATGACCCGCTCGGATTACCAACATGATCTGCGGGCCCCATAGGGAGGGGGCTCCCGCCTGAGACTTCCTCACACTTTACTCAACGATGATGAGGATGAGGATGATGAGTGGTGGTGAAGATGAGTGGTGAAGAGGATGATGATTGATTGTGGGTGGTGGTGGCGATGATGATGTTTGAATGAGGATGATGCCGATACCGATGATGACGATGATGTTCGTGAGCGTGTGAGAGAGTGCTGAGCGTGTGAGAGAACGCGAGTGATGATGCTGATGTTGATGATGAGAGAGTGTGAGTGAGTGTGAGTGTGAGTGAGTGGTGATGATGATGAGTGAGTGAGTGAGTGTGCGAAGGCAGAAGAGGAGAGGGGGTGGGGTGAGTGTTCCTGCGCGGGGTGTGCAGAGAAAACAAGAACCCCACTTTGGATGTGGGGAAAAACGAATGTGCGTTGCGCTAAGGCGAGAACCACATTTTGAAAAGGAACCGCCCTCAATCCGTGAAGCTCTTGCACATGTTTGAAGCGAATGTGCGCGACGCTAAAGCGAGAACCACATTTTGAAAACCACCCGCCCTCAATCCGTGAAGCTCTGGCAAATTAAACATAGAATTTACGCGGCGCTAAGGCGAGAGCCACATTTTGAAAACCACCAGCCCTCAATCCGTGAAACTCTTTCAAATTTTGAAGACGAAGGTGCGTGGCGTTAAAGCGAGAACCACATTTTGAAAACGACCCGCCCTCAATCCGTGAAACTCTGGCAAATTTGGAAAAAGAATGTGTGCGGTGCTAAAGCGAGAGCCATCTTTTGAAAACCGCCCACCCTCAATCCGTGAAGCTCTTTCAAAATTTAAAACGACTATGCGCGGCGCACAGGCGAGAGCCACATTTTGAAAACCACCCGCCCTCCATCTGTGAAGTTGTGGTCCATTTCTAAGCTTCAGGATCATAAATGGTGAGGAAGTCTCAGGCGCAACGCCCGGACCACCCTATAAAAACTGGCCTCGGGGTGCGATAGGGAACAATTATTCACCAGGAAAAAGAATGGAGGGGGAGGGAGGGAGGGAGGGAGGGAGGGAGGAGGAGGAGGAGGAGGAGGAGGAGGAGGAGGAGGAGGAGGAGGTGGAGGGAGGAGGAGGTGGAGGAGGATGGATGAGGAGGTGGAGAAGGAGGGGGAGGAGGAGAAGGAGGAGGAGGAGGAGGAGGAGGAGCAGGTGGAGAAGGAGGAGGTGGGGGAAGTGGGGGGAGGAGGTGGTGGAGGAAAAAGAGGTCGCCATGAGGGAAACGTGTCCTAAAGGAAACAGGTCCTGAAGTTTGTCGCCGTTTTCGGGCTGTCAAGAACGACTCAAGATCCCGGGGCCATCCACGGTCCCCGTATCCTGAATTCTGGGGCACTCCACGGTCCCCGGGGCTGTCAGGAAACGACTCAAGATGAAGAGCTCGTCCTGGGGGAAAGCATAGGATCCAGGACCCGCTTCCCTCAGGACATGTTTCTCCCATGCTAAGGAGGCGGGGGATGGGGGAAGGGGGGGGGATTGTTGCGTGATAGTCGACCCCTAGAATGGGCATATCTTGAAATGCTCCCTGTCGCCATGTTGTAACTTGTGAACCACGTCTACATTGCAGGGCGGGGGGTGGGTGAAAATTGGCGTGCCTCTCCTTGAGAACAAAACTTGCCCCGATGTGTGACCGCCGCGATCGTCGCAGCGACCTTCAAATCCGACCCGGAGGTTTGTGTTCGGGGTCGGGTCTCACGCAGCGAGGGGGGAGTGGGTCACGAGCGGCGGACGGTTTTCACGCGGGAGCACCTCTCCCTGGGAGAAGCTCTTCCTTTCGAGTTCTTTCCTTCCAGACGCCTCGAGCTCACTTGTACCGCGGCTTGCTCCAAGAGGGCCCTGAAACAACCCAAGATCGCTCCAAGACGGCCACGGATGCCTTCAAGCTGGCCTCAGAAACTCTCAAGACGCCCCAAGAGGGCTCCAAGAGGAGCCCCTCGCGGTTTTGATTCGGAGGCGCGATCCCGCGGGTACGCATTCGCACGGTTACGCCCCGCGCGGGGCACCCGCGAACAAAAAATCGCTCCGCTTTCAGGGTCCCGGCCCAAGGTCCCGGCCCGCGAGGCCGAGGCCGCCGGTACACCATGCGCGGGGGGGGGAGGCGG
Organism: Prorocentrum cordatum; assembly: GCA_963575745.1. Lineage (NCBI taxonomy): Eukaryota > Dinophyceae > Prorocentrales > Prorocentraceae > Prorocentrum > Prorocentrum cordatum. Next base: position 500,692 of record CAUYUJ010004636.1, read on the forward strand.
AAAGGGGCGCGGGGGAGGCGGGGAAGGGAGGCAGGGAAGGAGGAAGGGCAGTGCGGCGATGGAGGGGAGGGGAAGAGGGGGAGGAGGGAAGGAGGTTCGTTGGTTCGTTGGTGCCTGGGGAGGCGGGTGCTGGCAAATCTGCAAGCACATGATCCTTTGTGGTCGCCGCTTCGGTGCACTATGCGGGGGCCCAAACTCCCTCGAGTCATGGAAGAATCACGACGGCACGTTTTTGCTCTCCATTTTCGGCCTCTGGGAACCCCTGCCAGGCCTCGGGGCCGTCCAAAAACGATTCGGGATGGGAAGCCCGTCCCAAGGAATGGGTCGACACCTCCAGAAATCATGGCATCGAGGGTCTGGGGGGGGGGCAGAAGGGGTGGGGTGGGAAGACGTTTTGCGTGAGGCGGACCTTAAATGTACAGCTGTGGCGTCTGTGCGGAAAGCCGACTTGGGCGGCGGGTGGCAACGCAAAAAAAAATCAAGGTGAGCGCAGCGGAGATACAAACAAGCGGTGTGTTAACACAAAACGTAATCGTAGTCCGCAAGGGTGCAGAGTTTGCGCTCACCTGGTTGGGGAAGGGAATGAGGGTGGGGGGACTTTCCCCTTCTCCCCCTGGGCTGACAAAGAACTGGGGCTTCAGGAAGGAGCATGTTCTATAACCTGCTTGGCCATTTCGGGGGCCTCTTCAGGTTCTGTGTGGGCCCTGTTGGGTCGTCTGGCAAGCCTCTGGCGCCGTCTTGGAACTTTCTTGGGGGCTGCCGTGGGCACTCCTGGAAGACTTATGGTTCGCCTCTGATGCGCATTGGTGCCATCTTGGGTTACTCTTGGGGCTCCCCCAAGACCATCTTCAAATTGAGCACAGCTTGCGATCAGGTCAATAGCCGAACATTGAAGCCACCACCACCTGCTGGATTAAAACGTGCGGGCCCCGTTAGAAGACTTCGACGCACCCAGGATACGCAGATCCACTCATCATCAGGCGGCATGGTCAGAATCATTCACATCCGCGTTTGTTCGCGCGCGGACTGATGGGCGCAGTGTCGGCGCGCTGGTGCGCGCGCGAACTGAACACGGAGGTCCGGCGCGGCATCTGAGTTTTCTGGCGACAGCTGATTGGGCGATACATATGGCTGCGGGGAAGTCCCAAGCGGAATCGTCAACTTCTGCCCGCGCGCATTGGGTCCACAATCATGGTTCCGAGGGTTCCCCAAGCGAAATCACCATTCTCCGGTGGCTGGACATGGAACCAAAGAATTTTGTCCGAGGAAGTCCTAGGGGAAATTGCCATTGTCTGGTTGCCAGAGAAATCTCCAGGTCGCTCCGGAAACCAATCGGAGAATTTTTGGGAGGAAGTGCCGGGCGGAATCGCGATTCTCCGGTCCTCGCCCCATTTGGCGATTATCATAATACAGGCGAGGATGGAGAAACCGGAAAATCGCAATCCCACCCAATACGTCCTCCAAAAACACTCTCCGGTCGCCTTCCTGGGCGACCGCAGAGCCCCTGGGCTGGTCTCTGCAACATTGTTCCGGGGCCCCAGGGACTAACGGGATCATAGTGGCGCGTCTTGCGCGGCCTCTCCAGTCCGCACTTTTCCATCCAGCGGGTTGACCGCAGGAACGGCCCTTGCCGCTCTTTCGCGCGCGTCGGCAGACGTGGCTTGAGCCCGAAAGTGACAGCGGAACTGCAAGATGGATGTCACTCGGAACACGTGTTTTTTGAAAAACGCAGGAACGGCCCTTGCCGCCCTTTCGCGCGCGTCGGCAGACGTGGCTTGAGCCCGAAAATGGCAAGATGGATGTTGCTCGGGACGCGTGTTTATTTGCGCCGCAGGAGCGGCCCTTGCCGCCCTTTCGTGCGCGGCGGCAGAATGGCAGCGGAACTGCACGATGGATGTCACTCGAAACGCGTGTTTTTTGTAACCGCAAGAACGGCCCTTGCCGCCCTTTCGCGCGCGTCGGCAGACATGGCTTGAGCCCGAAAATGGCAGCGGAACTGCAAGATGGATGTCGCTCGGAACGCGTGTTCTTTTGTGTGACCACCTGCTGGATTAGAAAGTGCGGGCCCCGTTGGAGGATTTCGACGCGCTCAGACCCTCTCGCGCGCAGGTCCACTCATCATCAGGCGGCATGGTCAGACTCACTCGTATCCGCGCTGGCTCGCGCGCAGGCTGATGGACGCAGTGTCGGCGCGCTGGTGCGCGGGCGAACTGGGCGCGGAGGTCCGGCGCGGCATCTGAGTTTTCTGGCGACAGCTGATTGGGCGATACATATGGCTGCGGGGAAGTCCCAAGCGGAATCGTCAACTTCTGCCCGCGCGCATCGGGGCCACAATCATGGTTTCGAGGGTTCCCCAATCGAAATCACCATTCTCTGGTGGCTGGACATGGAGCCGGACAATTTCTTCCGAGAAAGACCTCGGCGAAACCGCCAGTCTCCTTTTGCTAGAGAAATTGTCTTGGATGCTCCGAAAAACAACCGGAGCATTTTTTTGAGGAAGTATTAGGCGGAATCGCGATTCTCTGGTCCTCGCCCCATTTGGCGATTAACAAAAATACAGGCGAGGATGGAGGAACAAGAGAATCGCAATCCCACCCAATACGTCCTCCAAAAACACTCTCCGGTCGCCGTCCTGAGCGACCGGAGAACCCCTGGGCTGATCTCTGCAACATTATACCAGGCCCCAAGGCCTAACGGGATCATAGTGGCACATCTTGCGCGGCCTCTCCGGTCCGTTGTGTTTAATCCAGCGGGTTGTAGTGGGTTTCAATGCTTAGTTTTCGACCGCCCAGGGCTCTTCAAATGTTCTCCAGGGTCCTCTTGGGTCGTCTTGGAACTCTATGGTGTCAGTGGGACAACCTCGAGGGGCTCTGGGATCTGCGGATGCTTCCCAACTGCTATCCTGCCAAAAGCAAACATTCTCAGAGACATCACGTATTCAAATCCTTACATGAGTGCTCACATTCTCTGGGCTCTTCTCGGGGCATTCTCGGGGCCGTCGCGGCTCGTCCTTGGGGCATCTTCGGGCCCTCTCGGACAGTCTTAGACTCTTGGCCATCTTGGGAATCCTTTTCGCTGCCTGACGCCTCTTGGGGCCCTGTCGGGCTGTCTTGAGAGCCTCCTGGCTGGCTTGATGCCTCCCCATAGGGCGATTACAGAAAACGGCGCCTCCCACCATAACCAACTATATCGAACACCTTATTGCTGCAACATGCTTTGCATGGCCCCAAAGGCCCCTTAGAAACCATTGAACTATGTGGTGCGAGTATTTGAAGTATGTGGTTCTCCACACAGTGCTGGCTTTTAAAAGGGGCTGTTACTTGCTCTGTAAGAGACTGGCCTGGAAATGCGGGCATGGCCGTTGCCGCTAAGGGGAGGGGATGGGCGCGAGGGGAGGTGGATGGGGAGGAGGAGAGGGGAAGGGCAGGCAGAGGGGCGAAGGGGGGAGGCCCGCGCAGCCCGAAGCAGGCCTTGAGCCAACCGGCGCGGCGAAAGACCGCATGGGGCTCGCCGTCTGGCTCCACTCGCTCGGCGCTTCTCGCCTCGCTCTTGAACTCTCGTCTGTGCCCCTTGCCCCAATCCATTCCCGAATGTGCGATGGAGGACGCGGAGGAGGAGGAGGAGGAGGAGGAGGAGGAGGAGGAGGAGGAGGAGGGGGAGGAGGAGGAGAAGGGGGAGGAAGACAAGCTAGGTGCGCTCGCGTCATATCTGACATCCTACCCCTCCCTCCCATCCCTTACCATGGCGTAGATCCCCTCTCTACTCGCACAGTCGGATGTCGAGCAAGGCAATGATCCCGAAAGGGTACGCGATGCATTGTAGAGCACGGCATGGCATGGCGTAGAAGAGCACCGCAAAGCGTAGTATGTCACAGCATGGCGTGGCGTGGCGTAGTGAAGAATTGCATCACAAAGCTTTGCAACGCAAAGCATGGCATCGCACAGCGGCCCCGAATATAACATTGCATAGCATGGCGTTGACGATCAAAGCGCAGCATGGCATAGCACGCCGTGGCACTTAAGCACTGCATATCACAGCTTCAGCTGAAGGCATGGCTTCGCGCAGCGGAACGCAACCTAGCATTGTATTGCATGCCGTGGCATGGCACGGGAAATGACGTCAGCGCTGCAGCGGGGGCACGATTCGGAACGAGCGGAAGCGCGGAAATGAGGCCAGCGCTGCAGCGGGAGCACGATTCGGAACGAGCGGAAGCACGGAAATGAGGCCAGCGCTGCAGCGGGAGCACGATTCGGAACGAGCGGGGCCCGAAAATGAGGCCGGCGCCTCAGCGAGAGCAACATTTTGAAACAAATGCACGCGAAAACCCAACTCCGGGGAATCCTGTAAAAAAACAGTACGCGGGGGGGGGCGAATATTCCCAACCCGTCATCAGGGGAAGGAGGAGAGTAGTATTCATATGGAGTAATTGTGGAGGAGGGGGAGGAAGAGGAGGATGAGGAGGAGGAGAACGAGGAGGGGGAGGAGGATTTTTTGCCCGCGGGGCTCCAGCTGCGGTGCCTCAGGTGACTGAGTGGACAGGAGGCGGGCTCACGGCAGCGAGCGTGAGCCTGCGTTTCGCACGCGCTTCTGCTTTCCGTCTGCGAGACTTGGCCTTCGCTCCCCGTCCTTTGTGTCGGAGAGGCTGGCCCACGAGGTCGTCCACACCCAAGTTGGCCGCGGCAGCACAGAGCGGGCCAACTAAAGAGGTCCCAATCTCCGCCTGGATGTCCAGGCGAGGAGGAGGAGGAGGGGGAGGGGGAGGAGGGGGAGCAGGAGGAGTTGGAGGGGGAGGGCAAATAATAAGACGAGAACGATGACATGGTACGGTTGGCTCAAGACACGCTCAGTGCACTCTGGAGTATTTGGCGGCCCCTGCTCCTGGAGCCTCGCGCGGAACATTGGCAACTCTTTAAAGACCTGGAAATCTTGGGTCGTATCATAATCTGGACATCTTGCAACTCTAAGAGAAAGAGGACGACGAAGAACAGGATAATAATGAGGACGGCGACGAAGAAGAGGATGGCGACAACGACAACGACTGATACGAGGAATATGGGGAAGGAGGGGAAGAATAAGGGGGGAATAGAAAAACGAAGGCCCGACGCATCGTGGCGCAAGAGCCGGCAGGGGGCGCCTTTGCGCGGGTGCCCCTCTTACGCTACGCAGCTACGCATTGCTCCTTGTGTCCCGCCATCGGTTTCGGGCGATGCCACCCGCCCGTTCTGGACCATTGAGCGGTGCCTTCTGCTGTGAGGTGGCTCGGCCGAGCCAAATCCGATGTCGTCCGCTCATCCGACGCCCTTGCCACCGCGGTCAACGCCCTGCACACTATTCCACTTCGCCATCGACCACCGCGCTCCGTGCCACCCGCATCTCAAGCATGCAGTGGAACTGGTGGCCGAGAAGGATCTTCTTCCCAGAGAGGTCCACCAAGGATACACGTCGGTCGGAAGAAGTATGTAAAGCATGAAGTAGGAAGGCGGGTCAAGTAGATTGGGTTAGGGCCCTCCTAGAGAAGAACAACCCCAGCAAGAAATCTCGTCTTGAAGTAGGAAGGCACTTGAAGTAGACTGGGATCTGGGAATCCAGAAACACCTACTTTCAACGACCGACGTGTAATTGGGTCCTGACGGCCGCGGCATGCGGGATCGGCTCTGGCGTCACCTGCCGAGGACGCGGGGAGGGATGTCAGGGCACCTCCAGGGATGCTTGGGGCCTCGCGGCTGGCGGCACGTGGCGTGGGCGAGCGGGTCGGGAGACTCTGGCTCAGGGTCCAACGGCCCCCGCCGGTCGGGTAGAGAAACGATTCCCAAGACTTCCTTTGACGTGCGCGCGCGGGCGGCGTTGGCGTCGGTCGCAGAGGCGAGGGCGGGGCACACGAGGGCTCTGGGGCCCCTCCCGGGGCCCCAGACCTGGCCGACGTCGGCGGGCTCCCCCGACACGCCGGCCGCAGAATTTCGATCCTGTCCGAATCGGCAGGGTTTTTGGCAGGCGCCCGTGCGTTCATCGGCCGCCAGTGCCTTGCCTGCCCGCAGTGGAAGGGAGCGGCGGCGACTCGCCGGCGGCGTCCTGGATGCTTCCACTGGGATGACCGCGGGGGTGGCTAAGGGGATAGGGTGCTACAAGTGATTGCCACGGTGGGTCAGGTCGGGAACAAGTGCCCTGAGTGGCTTCAGATCTGGACTAAGTGGGCTGCGGCCGCTCAACGGAGTTGACGAACCCATTGACGCCAATTAGGGCACTTGTAACCCGCTTATACATGGGCTTCCGCCAGAAACAAAGCATCTTAGCACCCACTCTTATCCCCCCTATCCTCATCAACACCCGCGCTCATCCCAATGGATGGGGGTCGCGCTGGGCTCATGCAGAAAATCGCTACTTCTTCACCATCACCATATACGTGCGAACCAGGCTTGAGCATTCAATACTCGGAGCGTGCCCTATTCAAACACTGCTTTGTTAGAGTTAGGGGGCAGGCGGGGTAGAGCGACAACCCCAGCATATAAAAGACCGAATCCCACCCTGGATGCCCGGCACAAGCACGAGAGATGAATGCCTTCTTGCTGCGAGCGGGCTCGCATGGAGGGGGCGCCCTCCGAAAGATCTTTCCACCGGCACCCTAGCCCTCTGGAAGGACCCGACACTCAAAGACGCGCGTGGCACCGGACCGAGCCGCGGGCCTCGGGCGGGCCCTCTAGAAGCAGATGCTGCACCCCGCTTCCGACCTTCGTCATGCTGGCACTTGGTGCCACTTTCCAGCCCGAAGAGAGCCCGGCACAATATTCGGGAGGGCGTGTGTGGGAGAATCTGACAATCGCTCTACACCCCTTGAAGGAACCTGCTCAGACCCCACAACCTTATTCGTTTTCGTCGTCTGGGAGAGAACGAGGGGGGGGCAAGGGCGCGCGCGGGCCTCCACGCGAGGTTCCAGCTATATGCAAAAGATAAGAAGCAACCCGGAAACATTGGGCTCACCGTTTCCGCCCTACGGCCCGTCCCAACGTGGACGGCGTTCCCGTGGGCTCAGCTCCCGCAGAGAGCCCGGCGGCGCCGATGACCAGCTGTTCGACCGACGAACCCGTCGCCTTGACCAGCTCCGCCAGCAGCGCGCGCGCCAACGGCAATTCGGCCGTGTTCGGCACTGGGGCGGCCTCGCTGGTCTTCCCCGCGGGCTTCCTCCAGAAAGCCTTGCCGCGTTCCAGCTGGTCTGGGCTCGTGCGGCTTAGCTGCTCGACCAGGACATGTGCCTTGGCGTGGCGCTGATGGGCCGCCGTGGTCGGCCGGCGGCTCTTGCGGCGGGCGTCCTCCAAGCAGCCGCCTGCTGCCATGAAGACGGCGGCCCCGGCGTGCCTCGGCGAATCAGGCGGCCCGAAGTCAGGCGGCCCACCGTCCGCCGCGGCCTGGTGCCAGGCCTTCCTCTATTGGTCCTGCGAGATGGGGAATGCCACGTTCTGGTCCTCGCAATTGCGCATCATCTCTTTCGGCGCTGCCCTCGTCGCGGGCCAGGAAATGACCGCGCCCTGGTTGGCCCCCGTCTTGGACTTCTCGCCTCGCTCTCTGTCCTGCCCAGAGTGAGCCCGATTTCGCCGTTGGACCCCTCTACCGCGTCCGTCGCCCAGAGGAAACCCCAGTCAGGCTCCCTCGGCCAGCCGTCGAGCTGAAGCAGCACGGCGCTGCCCCCGCACAGCTCCCCCACCTTAAACAGCTCGTGGATCGCGAGCCCGCAGCCTTGGACGGCACCGGGGTCCCCTCCTTCTGGAAGCCCATCCTGGACCAGGACTTCAGCGCCCTCGCCGCCACTGGCAGCTGGTTGCGGTGGTCCTCGAAGATGTTCATGAAACCGTTGAAGAGCGCCGACGCCGTGTCAAAGGGCAGCTGCATCGCTCAGCACATGTCCGAGATGTACTACGCCTGCGCGGTGCCGCACTGCTCGTTGGTTTTGAACGGGACCGTGGCGCTCGGCGTCCACCAGGAACGTGCGCACCTCCTTCTCGTGGATCCGATTGGCGGCGTCGTCCGCGGCGTGCACAGCGAGCCTCGCCTTGCGCTCCGGCCTGTCACTCGGGGCTCCCCCCCAAGCCAAAGGCCCCGGCATGGCCTGCGGCGGAGCCTTTGCCTGGGCCTCCTTCTCGCGCGGCATCGCGTCGCACCGCCCCGACAAGGCAACGGCAATCGCAAGTGCGACGGGCCGCGATCTGCGAGGCGCTCTCGTTCCTGAAGTCGTCGAAGTAGCTCTCGTGGCACCCCGCGCCGCGCGCCCTACATGGTCCGCTACTGTGTCGTCCGCCGCCCCGATCACCAGGCCTGTCGACGGCCCGTCGGCAAAACTCAGCTCGCCTGGGGCACGCCTTAAATAGCCGCGGATCTGGCGCGCCATCTGGACGGCCCCGCCAACTCGCGCTTGGTTCAGTAGGCCCCTGGCCGATGATCTGCCCTTCCGAAGCGCCCCGAGCTCGCCGGCGAGTCCGTGGAGAAGAACACTCGGTGGCCCCGGGACTGCGAGGTGCGGCTCCACTGCCAGAGCACCGCCACGACCGTGGGCAACTCCAGCACGTTGCTGTGCTCCGCGTTGGAACACTTGCCCTGGGAAAACATGTGCCACTGCTTCTCCAGCCAGTGCCCCGGCCAGGGTATAGCGGGCCCGCTCGATCGAACCACTCGCTCCCGGCCTCCATGCAGTCGAACTCGAGCCCCCTGCGGAATCGACTCCCAGTAGGGCTCGAGCTCATTGGGGATGGTCGCGCGCGCCTCGCACAGCGCCAGATGGGTGCGCGCAGGCCAGCCGGGTCCACCTCATGCCGCAAGGTGTCCGTCCACGTAGCTCACGGGTGGGTCGCCCCGTGCGGCTGCTGCGCCAGAACGAGCCCGAGTACTTCGACTCCAATCTCCTCATCATCTGGACATTCGTGATGAACGTGGTGTTTTTTCTCCCGCTCCTCGCCGTAGATGCAGTAGTCCACCTCCGAGCGGCGCACCTCCTCGAGGGCCAGGATGGCCGCCTGCGAGGGGAAATCCCAAATCATGCTGCTCATGGGGTTCTCCAGCGTGAAGCCAATCCCCAGGCGCAGGCAAATCTTGATGACCTCCACAGCTATCAAGGCCAAGGCGTTGCCCTCGTTTCTGGTCCTCCTTCTGGTAGCAAGGCATACCCCGCAGGTGATCGAGGGATCGCACTTGCGGTTGATGCGCCTTCGAGAACGTGGCACACGCGGGGAGACGTACGCCCGCCAATGCCAGCCTGTCCGCAGCCTCCGAAGCAGGAGTTTCAGGTTCCCAGTCACCAGCACGTCGTGCCCCACTGCCTTCTCCACGTCCCAGGCCTCGCCCCAGGAGTCCGTCAGCTCCTGATGGCCCACAGCAGCCTCGAGCTCCCCGCGAACGGCTCGAACGTCCCAGGCCGGCCCGATGCAGGCGACCCAGGCAGGTCCGCCTCGCCCGCGTCGTGTAGACGTCCTCCGCCAGCGGTGCCCAGGATCGGGCGCGTCAATCACGTGGGCCCTCGGCCGCTGGCCAGACCCCGAATTCGACTCCATGTAGATCGAGAGCGCCGCCGTCGCCTGCGGCATAGCGGTCTCCCGCTCGTCGAACTCCCTCGGCCGCTTCCAGGTCGCATCCAAGATCGTGCAACACCATCATCGACCACGTCCAATGTCCCACAAGCGATGCCACCGCTGCGGGATTTAACCGCGCCTCCAAGACCGAAGCCCCCCCCCGTGCCCTCGCCCCAGTCCTCCTTCTGCACCGCCAGACTTTCCTCGTTCAGCAGTGACCAGGTTCTTGGTGGCCAAGATCGTCTCCCGCCCGCCCTCGCCGACCACGGTGGGCCCGGTGTAATAGTCGATGTGCAGCATCATCAAGAAGCGCGCTGCCTCCATCTCCGAGTGGCCGAAGCACGGCGCGGGCTTCCCATGGGCCAGGCTCGGGGCCCTCAGTGACTCGAAGCTCACCTCCAAGAAGCTATGGGCGAGGGTTGCTCCACTCCTTGCTCCAGCCCGCGCGGGTGCAGCTCTTGCGGCGATGCGCCCCCCGCCAGGAATAACTCGGCCAAATGCGACCCCTAATGCAGACGATAGAACTTGTCGGGCACGTCCCCCTGGAAGGAGAAGGGCCGCCGCCGACGCGACGCCGCCTCGTCCAGCTCTAGGGGCGCCAGGCCGGCGGGACTTGCCAGGGGGGCCCAGGGGGGGTCTACGAAGAGCGGGTTGACCTTCCTGCAGTCCCAGATCAGCCTCGCCTTTAGGACACTTCCAGTCACCGGGTCGAAATCCTTCGCCGCCGTGAGAAACCCTAGACGTTCTCGAATGTTTTGCGCGTAGGTCATCATGCCAGCCTGGGCCATGCGCGGGCCACGTCCCCGACGTTCCTTCTTGATCTCCAGCGCCGGGTCCGTGATGCCCATCGTCGCCTCGTTCTTCGCCCAGTCCGCCTTCCCCGAACCCTTGGTCATCGCGCTGTCCGCCTCCCTCGATGACCTCCCTGCCAGGTTCGAGATCTCGTGCGCCTTCGGACTTCTCGTCCCTGTAGCGGGCGACGACGCTTGCTCTGCCTTCGGAGGGCACAGGCTCCCCTTCTTCAATGTCGTCGCACTGCCTGCGGGAGAAGAATATGTCCCCGCTCTCTTCCCATCTGCGAAGCGGCCCGTCGGACTGCCTCCCGCCTGACGGCCAAGGGCCGCCCTGCCGTCGTTGATGGTGCCCTGGCCCGCTCTCGCGGCCTGGCGATCCCAACCCCCCACCATCAGCCTCTTCTGCGGCGGCGCGCTCTTCGCCACCTCGCCCCGAGTCGCGGCGGTCCCCCGGGGGCCTGAGGGCTGGGGCCAGCCGCTCGAACGTCCCGGGGCCGTGCTCCTGATCGCCGCTATCGTCCTCGAAGTGCGCCTCCACGTCGCCCTCAACTCTGCCTCCGACCGCCATGAACAGGACCGCCCGGTCTTCGGCGGGGAGGGCAGGCGCGGGGGGGCTACTCGACGGGGCCCCTTTCTCTCAAGTGCTACCCCCCCGTAGTCATCTGGTGCCGCCTGATGCCCCGCGCCTTGGCGCGCGGGAGTACCGGCTCGCGCGCGAAGAGCGGTCTGCCCCGCGGAAAGAAAAGGCCGCCGCTCGGTGATGATCCCGCGGAGATCCCCGCAGACGATCGCCAGGGCGCTCGCCGGCCCAGTGAAGAACAACCGCCCGCCGAACGTGTCCAGAGGGTGATCCGTCGCAAAAGCCGGGCGCCGCCGCGGCTGGCCCCTCGGGCCTGGGCCAGAACGCGCCGCGATAGCTCCGCCGCGACCTATTCGTCGTCGGCGGAAGGTTGCCCTGCGCGCGCCCCCCCGGGTGCCTCTTCAGGATCTCCCTCCTTCTCAGCCTCTCCGTCGCCTCGTCGTCGGCCCGCCTGTTTTCGCTGCTGGGGGCCCATTCCAGGCGAAGGTGCTCCTCGGCCAGCGCCCAATGCACCTTCGACTTCCACTTGCCCCCGTGCTGGCTCTTCGGCGGCCTCCGCCCATCGGCCTTGCGCTGCGCCCGCTCGTGGGCCTTCCAGGTCGCGCGGGGTCTCTCGGCGCGTCAATTCCGCGGCCTGGGACTTGATCGGCTCGTCGCGCCGCCCCGAGCTCATCGCGCGGTCGACGGCCATCGCCAGCGCGTTGATATCCCGCGCCGCGCCCGCGCCCTGCAGCTCCTTGGCGCGGATCCACTCCTGCGTCTCGATTCGAGCGCTACGCCCGCCCTAGTAGCGCTTCGTGAATACCGTGGGCGCCACGCGGGCCTTCGCCCCCCTTGCGGGGGCACCTGTCGTAGTGCGGTGCCGCTTCAGGGTAGGAAGCAGGCTGTCCTTTGGGTTCGCGGCCTCCTCCATCAGCTGCGCGATCTGGTCCCTCGGCGGGTCGTCGAGGTCAGCCAGGTCCCCGAGCTCCTCCCGTGATCCAGCACGAGACCTCGGGCAAGGTGACCCGGCCGTCGCGCGGGCCGAGCCGCCCGAGTTGCGGCTGACTGGCTCTTCGTGCTCCGTATCCTTGTTGATGAGCGAGTCAGCGTCGGCCATGGTGGGCTCGCCCCCCCGCTGAGGTGGCTCCTCCGCTGGTGGCGGAATTGGTGGCTGCGCTATCGTCCCGCTGCCGCTCCCGCTGCCGCCGCTGCTGATGCCCGAGGACGGGCCAGCTCCGCCTTGGTCGATCTTGAACATCAGCTTCCCCGCCGCCGACGCCAGATCCGACTGACCGCGAACCAACTCCGCGAATGGGGCCCTTTAGTCGAGCTCGTCGTCGCTGTCTCTGGTGTCCGTGCAGTGGTAGATGCTTCCAGTGCCGGAGTCCGAGCCCGCGTCGCTGTCGAAGTCGCCGCCGCCCGTCGCCCTGCACCCGTGTATCCGCAGCCCGTAGATCACGATGACCACTGCGCCGACGTAGCCAGTGAAGATCTCGAGGTCGCCGCTGCTGTCGAGCTCCTGGACGAACCCCCCGAAGCTCTGCAAGTCCTCCAAAGCTCGTAGAGCGCCAGCCACCGCATGGCACCCAGCATTGAGTAAGGAGCTGAGCTGAAGTTTTCTCCACACGCAGCAGGCGACAAAGCCAGTGGCCGCGCTCGCACCCCGAGCGCGGTGGCTCCAGATCGCGTAGGCGGTCGAGACAACGCCCCTGCCCATCCAGGCGGCCATCTTGGTCCTGCTGCCCTTCTGCAGCCAGACTTGCCCGTCGCCGCCTTCGCTGAGACGGCCCCTGCTGCGCCTAGCTCATGCCGAACGATAAGACGTTCCGCCGCGGCGATCGCCTGCTCGCGCTGCTTGTCCGTCAGCCTAAGGTGCTCTGTCCATCCACGTGATGCCCCTCTTCGGTTTGGCTTGCACGAAAGCCTTCTCGCGCAGGTTGCGGCTGGCCACGCGCTGCGCGCCGTGATCCACACCATGCTCTTGCTGTCGCCGACGCGCAAAACTAAAAGCACTACGACCCGAGTAGGCTTCGTCTTCGACTGCACGCGCACTCTGTTCCAGCGCGCCCATGGGGCCATGAAACCTGCAGGTGGCTCGCGCCACGGCGCTTCGCCCTCGTCCACCGAGGGCTCGCTGGGCCCAGGCCCGCCCTCCGCGTCAGGAGGCCCGAACCACTTGTAGACCACGTCGATCTCGCTCAGGGCGACGGCGCCGAGCAGCGCCCAGCCGAAGCGCCCGCTCACCGACGCCGGGTTGGGCAGAGCCGAACCCGTGCTCGAAACAGGGCAGGAAGGTCCCGAAGGCTCAAATCACGAGCCTCGTCCGTCACCTTTTGAAGCCGAAACTAAAGCCACAATGCCAACATCTGCCCCAAACGTGTCCCGACATTTTTCGGGATTGTTCTGGGGGCGTTTTTCCCAACCAACCTGTGTTGTTGGGTCCTCGTTTTGACGGGGCGGTCCCCGCGTCTCCTCCTCCTCCGCCCTCCTCCCCTCCTCTCATCATCATCATCGCCATCACCATCATCGTCATCATCGTCGTCATCATCATCGCCAACATCAGCATCATAAACATCATCGCGCGTTTCGTTGCCCCATGTGGCGCTCCCCCGAAGGTCCCCGTGGCGCAGTCCGCATGCGCCCCCCCCACCCAGCGCAGCGCTTCGTGTCCCCATAGTGGCTCCGCCGAAGGCCCCCGTGGCCCGATTCGCATGCGTCTCCCTCCCCCAGTACAGTGTTTCGTTGCCCCATATGGGGCCCCACCGAAGGCCCCCGTGGCGCAGTCCGCATGCGTCCCCCCCCCCCCCCCCGAAAAAAAAAACACAGTACGACGTATCGTGGCCCCGTATGGAGCCCCACCGAAGGACCCCGTGGCGCAGTCCGCATGCGTCTCCCTCACCCAGTACAACGTTTCGTGGCCCCATATGGAGCCCCACCGAAGGTCCCCGTGGCGCAGTCCGCATGCGTTTCGTGGCCCCATATGGAGCCCCACCGAAGGTCCCCGTGGCGCAGTCCGCATGCGTCTCCCTCACCCAGTACAACGTTTCGTGGCCCCATTGGAGCTCTGCCGAAGGTCCCCGTGGCGCAGTCCGCATGCGTCCCCCCCCACCCAGTGCTGCGCTTCGTGGCCCCATAGGGGCTCCGCCGAAGGTCCCCGTGGCGCAGTCCGCATGCGTCTCCCTCACCCAGTACAACGTTTCGTGGCCCCATATGGAGCCCCACCGAAGGTCCCTGTGGCGCAGTCCGCATGCGTCCCCCCCCACCCAGTGCTGCGTTTCGTGGCCCCATAGGAGCTCCGCCGAAGGTCCCCGTGGCGCAGTCCGCATGCGTCCCCGCCACTCATGTCGGCCCACCCCTCGCGCGTTTCGTGGCCCCATAGGAGCTCCGCCGAAGGTCCCAGTG
>CAUYUJ010004636.1:520000-547001 GCA_963575745.1 Prorocentrum cordatum
CCACCAAGCCGACGGGAGCTGTGACCCCCTGGGACGAGCGCAGACCGCCTCGCAAGGAGGCGAGATCTGCAGAGGCCTCCCAGGTTCACGAGTTCTAGGGGACTCCAGGGGCTGTCTTGGGCAAGGGAACAGGCACAAGACAGTCAAGTGGGGGCCCATCTCATTCAGGCCAGATCCCCTGGAGTCGCCGATATTTCCCTTGCAGCCCCTCGATTTAAAAAGAATTTGGACCCTGGGCACCCAGACGTTAAGTGCGGGCATCTTGACGTTTATGTTTGCTTCAGGGCCACCCCTAGGGAACCCGAGGGTCCAATTGCAACCGAAGCTGAGGGTGCCATATATCAGATCATCATAATTCTTCCAGAACCGATGCTGGAGGAGGGCGACGCTCAGGGCCAATTGCAGAGCCTTTTCCTCGCAGCGCCCATGCGTTTAGTTCAGTATGCGACTTTGGACGACACCGAGGATCAGCAACAACGCAGCCATCCCCCCACCCTGCCAGGGAAATGGGCAATCAAGGGGGGGGGCTTAATTCAACATCTTCTAAGGCGCGAGCTGTCAGCCTTCTTTTCTCACTTGCAGCACTGGCTGCCGCAACCAGAGAGCACTGCTTGAGCCAGATGCGGGAGGGAGGGAGAGACGAGGAGGATGATGGGGTGGGAAAGGGAGTACCACTATCCGCTAGCGGCTCGGCTTTCTGTTCCCGTTGGCCAGCAGAGCACGAAGACAGGGAGGATGCGAGAGGAGAGGAGACGAGTTGGAGGTTTTGGGCACGTGCTCACGACGGTCAAACAGTCAACATCTCAAGCACGCCTACGAGGATGCGTGACCACCTTGTCGTCAGCCCTCCGCGCAGCGAAGCCCTGCACATAGGCGAGCCAGCTGCGGCCAATATTTGCATGCCAGCAGTGATCACGGGGCTCAGCCCAAACACCCTAGTGGCCAACAGTGGGGCACGAGTTACTGCGGCGAGCAGGCAGGACGGAGATCATGGCACAACTGCCACGAACGGGACATTTTTTAGCATTTTCGATTCGAAGAGTGCGCCCGGCCTTGCAATTTCCCCGCGTGCTCAAGAGGATGGACGGCTGTTTGTTCACCCGCCCCACATTTCGCCCGTGCTCTTCTTTGCGCCCGAAAGCGGTCTGAGAACTACCCATTCCCCCCCCCCCTCCCTTGAGGAGTCAGGCTGTGAGGGCCCAGTTCCATCTAGACAGCCCGCGCACGAGTGGTACTAGCACACCTACATCCACTAGTGTAGCCCATAAGGTCACTTGTCCCCACTCCCAACACAAGTCCTTAAGATATATTACTTCGGAGTAACCAGCGGGTAGCCTAGATGACAGGGTTGATCTTGAGGCACTCCCACCAGAAGCGAGACTTGCAGTCCAAATTTGCCCCCTCCCCCCCCCCCCCCCGAGCTGCGACTTGGAAGTCCATCCACTTTTTTCTGATGGATCCTTAATGCATCGCGACAATGAGAATGCAGCCTGGGGCAGGAGAGTCATTGGACGAGACTCGGAGGCCTACCTAAGAAGGTGGAGTGGCAAAGTGGCAAATACTTTCCATACTCCAGCCAAGACGCCAGATAACGACAGCACGGGCACGGAGTTTGTTGCTGCTTTTTGGTCTCTGCTCTTCCTTGCCCAATCCAACTTTGACGTTCCAGTCACACTAGAGACGGGCTCACTACATTTTGTTCGCGCCCTTAACGGTATCCCTCGCCGCCACGGACGGACGAGCTCGCAGGACTGACGTGCTGCCTTGCCCTTATGGTGAGACAGGAAGCGAAGCTTGCAGTCAGCCGCGTTAGGGGACACGCAGGACACCCGTGGAACACCATCGTGGATCATGCTGCCAGAGAGACCTCCAGAGGTACCATGCCCGAGACCCCACTTCCCCCAGGACTCCTTGAAGCCACCAGGTACACGGTAGCCCGCGAGTGGGGGTGGTTGGACGAAGCACCTCAGTGCTTCCTGGATGCGGTACCGAGGCTCACCTCCAATGGTCCACTCGACCTCCCGCCTACTGAGGCCTCCTTGGAACGCATCTCGGAGTGCTTTAGAGATCCCTGTGGGGCCAACGCCGCCGCCTACCAGGTCAAGTTCCAAGCGGTCCAGTACAATGCAAGGACCATCAGCACCCGTAATGCTTGGGGCACGCAGGGCAAGCTCCGCAGAGCCCGTAACAAGGCCATCAGGCTCCAGCTTCAGAAGCAAGACGCTTTCATTGTGGGTATCCAAGAGGCCAGGAGCCCAATAGGCTCCAGGATGGCGGACGGTCTGGCTGTTTTCTCCTCTGGCGCGGGGAGGGAAGGGTTCGGGGCCGAGCTGTGGGTGTCCACTGTCGTTCCGTGCGCTACGCGCGACCAAGCCTTGTTGTTCATCCAGAAACGACAGGTCAGAGTGCTCGGCGCCAGCGATGGGATTCTGGCTGCCAGGATGCAGGCCACCGCGCTGGATGTCACTGTCCCAGTGGCCCATGCTCCGCATGCGAAGCACTCGCTTGAGTGCCGCGCGCAATTCTGGAACGACCTGCGGGACAACCGCGGCAAATGCGGCCCGCAGATCAGGCTGATCGACGCCAACGCAGGAATCGGATCCCTCGTGACCGACGCTGTTGGTGGGCAGCGCTTTGCGCAGCATCAGGATCAGCAAGGGCATGGGTTGCGCATGTTGGCACTTGGGCAGGGCATGACCCTAGTCAACACACTTATACACACAGGTGAACACGGACACGCACATGTCTCACCGAAATGCACGAAGCACACGATATCCGCCGATCCGGCGTGTGAGTTTCAAGGAGTCTCAGCTACAGCCTCGAGGCTGAGCCTCAGCCTCTGGGAGGGTTGCCGGGGTGGCTCTGCCGGGGAAGGGGGGGTGGGGGGTGGGGGGGGGCGAGTTTCCGGCGGATTCGTTTTTTGACACCCCTCACAAGGATCGTGGCCTCCGAGGGGGTTCCGAACTCGAGCACCACCCCTCCCGCACCAAGAGGCTCCGAGGAGGCCTCCAAGAGGCCCCAAGGGGCGCAGAAGAGGCCCCCAAGAAGCCCCAAGAGGCTCCCAAGAGACCCCCAAGAGGCCCTCTAGTGGCCCCAAGAGGCCCAAGAGGCCCCCAAGAAGCCCCAAGAGGCGCCCAAGAGGCCCCCAGAAGTCCCAGCCAACCACGAGATCCCAACCAGCATCCATGAGGCCTCTGACCCACCACCCACGCACGGTGGCGGGATAGGCCGACGGCCACTGGATCCGCCGCCCCCTGCTTGCAGGGGTGCACGGCGTGCTGGACGTTTCAGGTTTTGGTTTTGGTTCTTTTTCCAAAAGAACTTCCCAGTGGGCTCCGGCAGAACCCGCCGGCCACCCGGAATTTCCCCAAACGTGCTCAACGACCGCAAAAAATCCTCCAAGAACGGCCGTTTCGCTCGGGACATCCTCAAAAAATCGCGAAGATGGCCCAAGATGGCCTCCAAGTCCGCCCGAGATGGTCCAAGACGGCCTCCAAAACGGCCCAAGAGAGTCCAAGACGGCCCAAGACGGCCCAAGAGGCCCCCCAGAGGCCTCCCAGACGGCCCAAGAGGCCTCCAAGAGGTCCTCCAGGAGAGTCCGAAGAGGCCAAAATCATTGATTTTCCCTTGGTTTTTGAAGGATTTTGGCATTTGCGCCTTTTCGGCTCTCCGACGGCTCAAGACGGCCCAAGAAGCCCCCAAGATCGCCCAAGAGGCCCCCAAGAGCCCGCCCCAAGATGGCCCCTAGAGGGCCCCAAGAGGGCCCAAGAGGCCTCCAACACGCCCAAGATGGCCTCCAAGACGCCCAAGATGGCCTCCAAGACGGCCCTGGAGCATTCCAAGCGGGCCCCAAGTCGGCCCATAGAGGCCCCCCAAACGGCTTCCGACGGCTTCAGACGTGCCAGGAACCCACCAAGATGGCCGAAGTTGGCTCGAAGCTGGCCCGAGACGGCCCAAAAAGCCCCAAAGATCGCCCAAAGCTTGCCCAAGAGGCCTCCAAGACGGCCAAGATGACCTTCAAGATGCCCACGTGTTCCCCGAAGGCTTTCCAAACCGATTCGGGGAACACGTGGTCCGATAGCTTGGCAGGTCTGGCCTCAACGTTCGGCCACATAGGCGCTTCCAAAAAGGCAGGGGGCGGCGGTGATTCGCCGTAGGCGTCTTCGATAAATGCTGAGTGAGAGGAGGGGAGGGAAAAAGAGAGGAGGGACGAGGGCGAAGAAGGATCACATCAGTCGGAGCGCCCCGGATCGGCGGCACTGGCCGAAGGCCACTACAATATTATATCATGGAGCGCGCCAGCTGGATGAAGAGAGTTCCCGATTGCCGGGTCTCATACTCGTTTGATAATTTTACGGCCTCCAGCGATCACTTCCCGCTCGCTGCCGCATTCAAGTGGAAGTGTATCACCGCCAAGAATCGAGCAGCTATGGCACATCGGCTAGATCCAAATAAAGTCAGATACCATGATTGCAATCTGCGTTTTGCTGCCCTTCTTCGAGATATCCCCCCCCCATGGTGCGCAAACATCAATCCACGCAACCGGCACACCACGAACATGATCAAAAGTGCAGCGGATCAGGTCTTTTCCTTCACTGTGCCCCCTCCATCGGAAGCCGTTCGTTTCAGAAGTTTCCATGTGCGTCATGCGCTCGAGGCGAGCTGCTATCAGAGCGGCCGGGAAAGGCACCAAAGGAGACGGACCCCTAGGCGCTAATTATGCTTCCTTGCTCCTCTTTTGCAAGAGAGCCACCTCAGGGGATCTGTGTAGCATGTTCCACGCCCTAGGCAAGCGCCATATCATTTAAGGTAGCATACGCAGAGCAGCCAGGTCGGCCCTAGCACGTGGGCCATCGTCGTTCGAACTATGCATTGCCCTGCCAGCTCAGATCATTGTTTTGTCTTGTTTTTTCTCTGCGCCGCTCGGCTCTCCCACTCTCGCTGCTGCTAGAGCAAAACAGAGTTGGTTGTCTCAGTCGTGCCGCCGAGAATGTGAGAAAAAAACGTGGATGGTCACATACCCAGAGACGAATGGAGGGCTCTCAACTCACTACTCAATCGAGGAGGCAGCAGCTCCAAGCTATCGGGCATTCTGTCGATGATGGAAGTTCCAGCATCACAAGACAAGCCAGCATATATCTTGCAAACGCAAGAGGGGGTCGCGCAGCACGTTCAAGACACATTTGCCTCAATAGAGAACGCTCAGGAGCTGGATCCACAGGCACTTCTTGATACATACAATACGAGGCTTGCGCCATGGCAACCTAGCCGGCCCCGAGACTGGATCTGCGTGCCATCCATTTTGGACACTGAGTTCCATATCCGTTCTATGAAGGCAGGGAGGGTCCCTGGGCCCGACGGTGCCACCGCGGATCTCTTCAAGGCAGCCCATCAGGAGATGGCCCAGCTTATCGCCCCTCTCTTTGTGAAGATGGCTCTCTCTTGCAAGGGGCCCTCAGCGGCCGAGCTAGGTGATGTGGGCTACTCTACAAGGGGGGCGGCCCTACTACTGCCGCGGTCGCCCAGCGCAATATCCTCGTGGCCAACGCGCTAGTTCAGCTCCACCACAGGGAGCTGCGGACCGTGTCCAACTATTTCTTCTTAGGGCTTGCATTGTACGCAGAGCAAGGTGGAAGAGTGCATGGAAGGGGGGCAGACATGCTGATCCACGGGCTGCGCATGTTTGCTTCAGCCTCAGCTGCTCACGACAAGTCCACAGCCATTCTCAGTCTAGACCGAAAACATGCATTCTACACCGCGGTTCGCCAGTTCGCTCTCTCGCTACCAGAAGGCGAAGACAAAACACATTGGAGGCGCTAGACACAATGCAGCCACCCGAAGTCCTCTGGATCGCCGCGAAGACCCAGATGGGTCAGCGGCCCATCCTGGAGAAACATCTCCCCGCCCCGCACTTGGCAGAGCTAATGCGGGAAACTCAGAGGCTGGGGTTTTGGCGCGTTAGAGCCGCAGAACATTTCGTGGAGCCTGCCGCGGGCGCACGCCCTGAGGCCGTTTTTGCCGCGGATATTTTCAACCAGGCTTTTGCCGGATTGCGCAAAGACCTGCGTGACTGGATGCAGGAACAGCTTCGGCGCATTCAAAAGGGGATGCCCTGACCCGCGCCTATGTTTTCATCGGGGCATGATTGGGCAACGGCTCGAGAGGACCAATCATTTGTCGACGATCTCACAGCTGCAATTGCCGTTGGCAAGACATCCGAGGTGCATGACACTGCGCTAATTGTCTCAGAGGCCGTTTACTGCGCAGCATGCTCCCATGGACTCAACCCCAACACCCTCGATACCAAACTCTTGATTTGCTGGCAGGGGCCTGGCGCCCGAAAAGCACCCGAGGCCTTTCCTGGGGGCAAGCTACAAGAGATCGCATCCTACAGATGTGGTTTTGTTTTGACGATTGTTCCAGAGCACGCGCGCAGTACTGGGTGCGCGGCTAACAGACCAGGGCACCATGGGCCTAGAAGCATCCATCAAGATGGCCAAGGCTAACGCCGCAGCCCAACCCATAAAGCGCGCCGTCGCCCCGGGTGCCGCACTAGAGGACAAAACCAAGGTGACGAATGTTGACGCCCTTGCTGTCTCGGTTCTGTTTTGCGCAGCTGCCTCTTGGCCGAGGCTTCATCGACTCCTTCATAAAGTGGCAGAAGCCCACGTTGGGCTACACCGCTCGGGGCTTAACCGCAGCATCTCCAACAATGTGGAGACGCATATTGCCAGCGCCCAAGTACGGCATCAGGCTAAGAGGCCCGGGGCCCCTGAGGTCCCCGCAGTCGCCCGCCCGCGCTACCTTGGCAGGATGCCCCAGAGGGCCCCGCCGATGACCAGAGTTTTAGTTGACCAAGCCTGGGATGCCCCCGACTCGCGGGGCAAGTTGGTGCAGGGGGGTATCCAATGGCTCAACCACCGCACTGAGCCGTCCAATCGACCAGGTCAGGCAGCCCCGGAGGACTGGCTACGGCTCGCGAGAGGTGAGCCTAAGGCCTACGAGGCCAGCGTCGCCGCCGCCATTCGCAAGGGAAGGCCCCTCGCATTTTACCTCGATAAGCTGGAGATCTGGGCGAGACAAATAAAGAGGCGCATGGGGGCGCCCTTGCCGATGCAGGATCCCCAGGGCTTTCCTGTACTGATGTGTTATTTGTGTGGTTTCACGGCGGCCTCTGAGAGGCTAGTCAGGATCCACGTTTCGAAGGCCCATCCGTCACCTTGACCCAGCGTGCCTCTCAACTGGAACCTGCTGTCAGATTTGTCTCAAGGACTTCAGCTCCATCCCCAGACTAACTCAGCATTTGCGAAGTGCGCCCTCTTGCCTTCATGCATGGATCGGGTCGGGCTACAGGCCGTCAGAACAGGAGAGATGTGCACCGCAAGTTGAAGCCAAAGCGACCTCGTCCCACTTAAGAAGCAAAGGCCTACATGCGGCCAAAGCCGTCGGGCCCCCCACCCAGTGCGCCGGCCCCCCCATTGCCCCCAAAAAGAAGGCCGCGAGGCAGCAGACCAAAGACGTGCGGCTTGCGATCCCATGCTTGCCCCCTGTTGCTCATGATGCGCCAGCCGTCTGGCAGCCAAGACCCCTCCCTTTTAGGTGTGTCATGTTTGTTCTGCATCTCTCCGCAGGGCCGCGCAGGGAGGGTGATTTTCAAGAGGCCTTGTGCTCATAGGGCGCGACGCCAGAGTTGGCATGCATGCCATCAATATTGACATTGCTCACGGTCCTGTCTGGGGAGACCTCGCGCGCGACGGAACCGTGGAAGCCTGGGTCGACCTCTTGAGGTCAGGCAGGGTTGCAGCTGTGCTCGCAGGACCACCGTCCGAGAGCTGGTCAGCGGCACGTCACGCCCCCAACCCTGAGGTCTAGGAAGTCACAGAGACCCATAATATCCACTCCGCACCTATGGGGGTTGGGACATGCCACGGGGCGAGAAAAGAAGCTATTCGATTTGGGAAATGATCTTCTCCGTCCGCGCCACCATTCGCTTCCTCCGCATTGCATGGCTGCATAGAGTACCAGCGATTATGGAGCACCCAACAGAGCGCACATGGATCCAAGGCGTCCCCTCCGCATGGTCCATTCCAGTCCTTGCCTCGCTTGTGAGACAGGAAGGAGTAATGTCACACACCGTGCGTCAGTGCGAATTTGGGAGCACAACCAAACAACCCACCACACTCCTTGCAGTAGGTGTGCCCGCTATGGCGACATGGCTCAACTCCATAAGACACAAGGGGCGATGCACCAGGGATCACCAGCACGTGGCCCCCCAGGGACTTGAGGCCAACGGGTCCTGGGCCCCCTCTGCGGCCAATACCTATCCAAGGGGCTTGTGCGTATTTCTGGCGGCCACCCTGCACGAAAGCGCCATTTTGAGTTTCCCCCCACCTTGCCCAGGGTAGTCGCATGCTCACTCGCGAGACCCTGGATCAACCTAGTAACTGGGCTGCTCGTCAGGATGCGACCTTGTGCCGACAACTGGGTATAGACACAGTGGACGACGGGTGGCAACTACTTACGGTGCTCACACAGTTCCACAGTCCCCTGGACCCATATGTGGCTACGGGCGTTGCTATGGACTGTGCGCTACATGCCCCTCGTGTGCGGCGATCGTGAGGACTCACTTCCCTTCTCGCCCTCTGTCCCCGCACACCTCAGACCGCTTAGGGTGGCACCGCAGCATGGTGATGGGCCCTCCTGTGAATGTTTGCCGTGTCCACGGGCACCGCCGCTGTACGCCCAGCTTAAAAGATAGTAGCTGGAGGGTGCTGCGCGCATAGCGCGCAGCTCGACTTTGTCAGTAACATGTGCTGCGGGGGGAAGGTGAACCGCCTCTCCCCCTCTTTTGTCCTGTCCCATCCAATCTGCGTCGCGCACGTTGACTGCAATAACCCGCCGCCCTTTGCGTGGACCCCTTGGTCCTAAGGTCCGCGCCTCGAACGCAGGCGACAGCCGCTTGCCGCTGACGCCGCCTTCTCTTGATCTTCTTTGCTTTTTCTTCGCGCCCGTGGCTAGGCATCGACATCCTCCGCCTCATGTCGAATCGAAATCGAGGAGGAGGAGGATAAGGAGGAGGAGCAGGAGGAGGAGGAGGAGGAGGAGGAGGAGGAGGAGGAGCATGAAGAGGAGGAGGAGGAGCAGGAGGAAGAGGAGGAGGAGGAGGAGGAGGAGGAGGAGGAGGAGGAGGAGGGGGAGCAGGAGGAGGAGGAGGATAACGCCACAGCCGTTGGATAAGGTTAATCCAGCGTAAAAGGAGGAGGCGGAGGCGGAGGAGGAGGAGGAGGAAAAGGACCAGGAGCAGGAGGAGGAGGAGAAGGAGGAAGAGGAGGAAAAGGAGCAGGAGCAGGAGGAGAAGGAGGAGGACCAGTGTAAACCCAAGAGTCGTCAACGATGTTGAAATACAACCTCCCTCCAAGCTTCCTGTTCGTAGGCTCCTACAGCGGTTCATTTCCACTGAAGGAACTTCCTCGTCGGAAGACAACCGTTTGATGATTCTGAAGCATGCCAAAATATTGTTCTCGGGATCCAACGCCACATATCAACCTGATTGTTACGTCTCAGCGAGCTTGAACCGCACCAGAACGCCATTCCTGAGACTTCTACACCGCGAACCAACGTAACTGTTACACCCGCGTAATCCTGAATCTTTCAAATACGCAATTCTTGGTACGTTGACCATGGGAATCCGTGCAGCTCCTGTAACATGTATAAACGAATGTGCGCGGCGCTAAGGCGAGAACCTCATTTTGGGGGAAAAACGCAATTCGTGAAGCTCTTCTGCTAATTTGTAAAACGACAATCGTGGCACTGAAGCGAAAGCCATATTTTGAAAATCACCCGCCCTCAATCCGTCAAGCTCTTGGATTTGTTCGAAAAACACGTGCGCGGCGCTAGAACGAAAGCCACACTTTGAAAAGGAACCGCCCTCAATCCGAAACTGTTGACAAATTTTAAAGTTCAGGGTCATACGTGGTGAGGAAGTCTCAGGCGAAACGCCCGGCCCACCCTAAAACCTTGCCTCGGGGTGCGACAGGGAGATAGTATGTATAATGAAAAAGAATGGAGGAGGAGGAAGAAGAGGAGGAGGAAAAGGAGGAGGAGGAGGACGAGGAGGAGGAGGAGGAGAGAGCAAGGCCGCGCTCCTCATCCGTCGTCCTGCTGCTGCTCCTGCCCCGATCACCCCGTTCCCCCCTCTCCTTTCTCCCTCCTCCTCCCCCTCCTCCTGCCGCCTCTTCCATCCTTCCATCTCCCTGCTCCGTCCCTCCTCCTCCTCCTCCTCCCCTGCTGCTTCTGCTCCTCCTCCCTCTCCTCCTCACTCCGCCCTGGCTCGTCCCAAGCTTCCTGTCCGGTATCGTCACATTGGCTTTTGCACCATGCTCAATGCCAAACTGCAACGTTTGGTTTGCGTTCGGTTTAATGCAGCTGAATGAGGCCTTTCCGACAGAACACAAACACATGGCTGATTCCTGAAACTCTGAATTCAAACAAGATGGCATCTCTTGGGTGCGGATCTTATATCGCCGCCTTGCGCCGGCCTTCCGCCGGCGGGGGCAACCTCTGTTTGCTTCCGCCTCCCGCCAGCCTTCCGCCGGCCTTCAGCCGAGGAAGAGATGCCATATCGTCAGATTGTAGCGTTTCTCGGGCAAGGAAGGACCCCGACTCAGTACAAAGTGGCATCGAATCATGGCAGCAGTGCTGCGGAGAGGGTAAGTCAAATACCGTTGGCGCAAGCTAGGGGCCCGCGACGGTATAGAGTAATCAAGCTGGCTGCAAGTGAACAGGAAGGAGGGAATCTAACCATTACGATCGGAGGCCAACGTGCCATCTCACCACCTCCTCCTCCTGGCCGGCGCGCCTGCCGGGCAGGCTGCGGCCCCCGAGATCAGGGGGGGGGGCGCGACGGGAACGAGGCGCCGGGGAAGAGCAGCGCACCAAACGAGGAGGAACTGGCACCACCCTTTGGCGATAATGTTTTCAAGCGTCACCAGACATCACTATCATCATCATCATCATCATCATCATCATCATCATCATCATCATCATCATCATCATCATCATCATGGTAATAATCATGATCACGATCAGAGGAAGAAGAATATGGTGATCGTGAAGTACCCGAACTCTGGAGTAGCTTCACTCTGAAACTGAAATCGAGCCCC
This sequence comes from Prorocentrum cordatum, assembly GCA_963575745.1. Taxonomy (NCBI): domain Eukaryota; class Dinophyceae; order Prorocentrales; family Prorocentraceae; genus Prorocentrum; species Prorocentrum cordatum. Next base: position 531,163 of record CAUYUJ010004636.1, read on the forward strand.
AGCATTACGAACCTCTTGAGAAAGTTCGTGGTCTAGAGGATGTAGCCTTTCAGCCATGTTGGTGCCCAAAACAACTAGCGCCATCTCGACGGCGGCAGTCAGCTTGGTCGCTCGTTCAGTTGGGCTCTGCGAGTCGGAGTAGCAAACCCACCCCGACTTACTGAGAACCCCCGGCGCCGTAGACCACCAATTGAGGGTCATCCATATCTTCTGGCAGTGCCAGCTCGCGGGAAATTATAGGCTGGGCAATCGGCCCAGTAGTGGCGAAACGAGGGAGACACCGCCCCACACTGGCGGCACGCCTTTCCCGAGCAGCGGCGCGTCTCGGAGGACACAGCTCCAGCACGAATGATCCGCACCAGCCTGCGCTCGTCCTCTCCCAAGCGCTTGTAGAAACGCTTGTACACGATATTCGAATCCGCGTCCACATCCACGTCCAGGATCTCATCGGCATCGAAACGTTTGTCAATGACTTCGGCCAGCATCTGATCCGCGCCACGCAGCGCAGCAAGTACTCGACCTTCTTCTCATGGCGTGGGTGATCGGGTCTGTGGGTCCAGAACCTCCTCTGGCCATCCAGAACACCCTGCAGCACCCTAACCATTCGGTGGTCGTCAGTGTCACTCATCTCCAGGCAGCAACCACGGCGATCAGCATAGGCAACACAGCGAAGGCCCAACACTTGGGCATGCATGATCATCGCAGTCTCCAGGAAGGTCGACCACACGAGGCGCTCCTGGGAAATGACTTGGAAGGCCTGCAGGGAACCCGACAGGCGCGGATGTAGATGTACATGTTGTGCCCACCAGCGCCCATAGCACCACCAGCGTTTGGTGGATCTGGTGATCGACCTGTACAGCGCTCTGCAGGTCGAAACAGGAGGCGGTGCCACCAGGGGGCAGGCCCACAGTCAAAACGGGCGAATATATGCAACTGCGAGGCGAGCACGGATCTCCGCACCTCCAGGGACTGTACCAAGCACGCGGGTCGCTGTATGAAGCTTATCCCAGCCTTCTCTAGGCTGGATTGGGGTGCAAGTACCAGCTGGTGTCGCCACGATCCCTAGGTGTTCCACTGCCGTAGGGGGTTGGTCCGAGCGAGCCCACAACTGACGCTTCCGCACGTTCTCCTTGAAACCGACATCACTTTCAAAGCGTTGAGTGTAGTCCAAGTCCCTGGCCAACTCCTGGGACGAGGAAGACGTGAGGGACCGGTCGTCCATAAAAGCGTAACCAACTGGCGGTTGCCACGGCACCAAGGCCGCGATCATGGTAGCAGGGGCTACCGAGTCGCCTTGAGGAAGCCCTCGAGAAGGCCAGATCGGTGGCGCCAACGACGAGTTGACGCTGCAGTATCTGGGGGCTCTCCAGGCCGCCACAGCAGTAAAGGTCACCGCAGGAGAGGCGCCTGAACATAAACAAGCTTGAGATCCCACGGCGTGGTCTATGTTGTCGTACGCACGGCTGAGATCCACCTCGGCGCCTGCCTCGGCGGCTTCACATGAATGTAACCAGCTGCTGATCGCGTGGACGACGCTCGTGGCAAGCCGCCCTGCGAACTGGTTCTCTGGAGGCTGTGGCATCCCAGCAGACAGGGCCGATAACCAAACTCTGACCAGGATCGAGCCCACTGAAATAGGACGAAATTCAACTTCACTTTTGGGGATTCCCACAACACGCCAAGGAAAAATCGTGTCCAACGTGTCCTGGTCCAGGATGCCCTGGGCGTCGACGCACTCGCGGCTGGTGTCACACCAGAGCTCGTCCAGCTTCAATCTGATGAACATCATCACCATGACCATCACCTACACCATCATCATCATCAGCATCATCACAATCATCACCATCAGCATGATCATCATGATGGCCATCATCATCATCAACACCACTCATCGTTCATCAATCATCATCAGCATCAACATCACCATCCTCGTTATCATCGTCACCATCACGATCACGATCCTGATCCTCATCATGATCCTGATGATCATCGTAATCGCCATCATCAGCATGACCATCACCATCAGCATCATAATCATCATAATCATCATGATCACTATCGTAATGACCACCATCACCAGCATCATCATCATCATCATCATCGTCATCACCATCATCGTCATCATCAGCATCATCATCGTCATCATCGCCATCATCATTATCGTAATGATCATCATCATCATTACCATCATCATTCTCATCGTCATCGTCATCATCATCAGAAGCACATCGTCATCACAATCAACATCATCATCATCACTATCATCATCAGCATCATCGTCAGCATCGTCATCATCGTCGTCATCATAATCACGTTCATCATCATCGTCATCATCGTCGTCACCATCATCACCATCATCATCGTCATCGTCGTCATCGTCATCATCTTCAACATCATCGTCATCATTTTCCATAATCATCATCGTCATCATCGTCGTCGTCATCATTACGTTCATCACCATCATCATCATCGTCGTCATCAGCATCATCATCATCGTCGTCATCAATATCATCGTCATCACAATTATGATCATCATCATCATCATCATCCTCGTCGTCATCATCAATACGTTCATCACCACCATCATCATCGTCGTGATCACCATCATCATCATCATCATCATCATCATCATCGTCAGCATCGTCGTCATCATCATCGTCATCATCGTCATCATCGTCATCATCGTCATCATCGTCATCACCATCGTCATCATCATCATCATCATCATCATCATCATCATCATCATCATCATCATCATCATCATCGTCATCGCCATCCCCTCCATCATTACCACCATCACCATCATCACGGCTTGGTCAGTGCGGAGCTGAGCGGACGGGCCAGGATCCAGGCAATACCCTCTCTGGCGTCGCTGAGGAACACATCTCGCTGCTCCCCTCCTACTCCCTGCCCCAGAGGACGGACGCCCTCCGGGCCACACGGGCAGGAGCGACCCCGGGCAAGAGTGATCCATGGTCCGCGGCCACAGGCCTGCAGCGGGGAGGCGGAATCCAAGCGCGCAGGCGAATCCCAGCACTCCGACGTCGTGTTTTATCATTCTCACAACGTGCCCCCGCAGACCCCGGAGGTCTGCATCGCTTCCCCGGGTCCGATTTTTTTCGCCCCGCCTCGTTAGTTTGACGGTCCTGGGGCCCGGTCGAGGGCCCCCGGAGCCCGAAAACAGTAAGACACCTCCCGTCGTGCTCTCTGCACAGCGCGAGGTGGGGACGTCCCCGGGGGCCCGCACCCAAAAGGTCGCTCTGGCGCAGGGCCACTCATGCGCGTCGCCGAGCCCCCGTCCCTCGCAGGGCGCCGACGAGGGGCTGCAGGCCAGGCATCCGCTGCGGGCCCCACGGCGGCTGCCGGTCCGTACCCCCGTCTGCATCTCTGAAAGATGGTCTCCAAGGCTGCCACATTTTGGCCTTGCTGGGGGGGGGGCCCTGATTCAGAAGCCCCCCTCCTTTGATCGATCTCCTCCAAGATGGCCCCGAGATGCTCCCCGAGGCTCCCAACGGCGTTTCAAGAGATGCTCCAAGAGGTGCCCAGGAGGTTCCAAGAGGCCCCCAAGAGGCCCCCGATAGACTCCCAAGAGACCCCCAAGATGCCCCAAGGGGCCCCCCAGAGGCACCCAGTACGCACCAAGAGGCCTCGGCGAGAAGGCTAACATCATTGATTTTACTTTGGTTTTGGCCACATTTTGGCCTCCTTGGGGGAGGGGACCCTGATCAAGGAGCCCCCCTGCTTTGATCGATCTCTCCCAAGATGGCCCCGAGATGCCCCCCGAGGCTCCCAAGTGCCCCAAGAGGTGCCCAGGAGGCTCCAAGAGGCCTCCAAGAGACTCCCAAGAGGCCTCCAAGAGACTCCCAAGAGACCCCCAAGATGCCCCAAGGGGCCCCCAGTACGTACCCAGTACGCACCTAGAGGCCTCGGCGAGAAGGCTAACATCATTGATTTTACATAAGTTTTGGCTACATTTTGGCCCCCGGGAGGGGGACCCTAGGTAAGGAACCCACCTCCTTTGATCGATCTCTCCCAAGATGGCCCCAAGATGGCCCTCAAGGCTCCCAAGGGTACCCCAAGACGGCCCCAAGAGGTGCCCAGGAGGACCAGGAGGCCCATGGAGGCCCCCAAGAGGCCTCCAAGATGCCCGCAAGAGGCTCCCAAGAGACACCAAGAGGCTCCAAGAGGCCCCCAGAGGCACCCAAGACGCCCCAAGAGGCCTCCGGGACTGCCAAGAGACCATCAAGATGCCCCAAAGAGACTCCGAGAGGCAACCTAGAGGCCTCTGGCCTTTCTGCTCGCCTTCCTGCTCCTCCTCCGCCTCCTCCTCCTCCTCTTCCTAATCCGCCTGTTCCTCCTCCTTCCTCGTCCCTCCTCGCCCTCCCCCTCTTCCTCCTCTTCCTCCTCTTCTTGCTCCTCCTCCGATTATTTCTCCATCCTCTTGGCGTACGACATCTTGCCCAACCCTTTATTCCAGTGCGTTCTACTCCACATCCCTGATTCGGGCAACTCGTCTGGGCATCGTTTCTAGATGGCCTGGTGGGAATACGCGAAGCGTCTAGACTCGGTTCCTCATCTAGATACGATGAAGGACCCGAAAATCAGAGCCCCTCCAGATCCCCACGTGGTCCCTGTTCCTGCGTTTTTGCAATAGTTCACATGGGCCGTCGTATCCCGAGAGTGCCACGACGTGGGCGAGAAGGTCGGTGACGCTGAGCGGCGGTTATGATCCAGGTCATCATCCACACCTCTGATGAGACATCCAAGGAAGACAGCGTGGAGACGTCAAACGCTCCCCTCGCCTGAGAGCGGCGGCGTGGGCATGCCTCGCACGCCCCCTCGTCCGTCGCGTCGGAGGAGCCGAACGACCTCGACGCGGACGATGCGCCTGAGGAGGAGAAGGAGGAGGGCGGCCCATCAAACGAGGAGGAGGAGGAGGAGGAGAAGGAGGAGAAAAAAGGAGGAGGACGAGGCGGAGGAGGCGGAGAAGATGGATGAGGATGGGGAGGATGAGGATGCGCACGAGCATGGCGAGGAGGAGGAGGAGGAGGAGGAGGAGGAGGAGGAGGAGGAGGAGGAGGAGCGCACCTTGCCGCCATGGACAGGGCGGCGGGCGGGGTAGTACGGCGGCGGCATGTGCAGACGATGAGCCAAGTGGGATTCGCGCTGCATGACGTCCTCCTCGGCCTCGCGGCCTGCACCCAGCCGAAGACCGTGTACGGGGCGGAGCTGTGCATCCACGCGGCGAGCTTCGGGCCGACGCTCAATCGCATTCAAGAGCGGTGGGCCCGAAAGGCCATCGGCGTGCGCGGACCCATTCCGCGAGCCCTCCTCCGGCATGCAGGGTGGCCAATGCGGCTTTCGACGCTCATCGAGGAGCGCGCGATCCGGCTCTTCAGCCGCACGCAGACGGACCCAAGATACGCCGAGGCAGCGGCGGTCTTGGCTGTCGCCCAGGACGCGTCTGGCACCTGGGCGCGCTACGTCAGCCAGCTCATGATACGCTGGGGCGTCCCCAGACCCCTGATGCGCAGGCACGGCCGGCTGCTGTGGGCGGATATCGGAGCCGGGTGCGGGCCGCGGCACGCGCGCAGGAGCAAGCGTGGCTGGCCCAACCAGCGCAACAGGAGGCCCTCCAGCGACCAGCGGGCAGCGGAGCCACGGCAGAAGAGCTCAGCGGGCAGGGGGCCACGCTGCCCGAGGTCCGCGCGTGGGCCCGCCTCACCCTGCAGGGCGCCCTCCTCCGCGACGCCACTGGAGCGGTGGCCGCGTGCCGGTTCTGCGGCACATCGCTGGGGACCTCCGCCCACCTGGAGCAGTGCCCTCAGGCTGCGGCAGCGCTGGCGCGCGGGGGGCCGATGGCAGCGGGCTGGGCCCGCAACCCCCTCACGCCCGCGGAGGCGCGCCGGCTCGAGGCGGCCGCGGAGACGGCCGGGCAGCTTCCCCAGTGTAGCTAGAGCGGGGTTGCAAGGAGTGGCGCAAGTAGCGCTCAGAGCACCACCCAATGGCCCACCCCTGGCCCTCTCTTGTCCCTCCCCCTTGTTGCCCCCCCTGGATGGGCCCTCCTCTCTCCTCCTCCTCCCTCCTCCTGGCCCACCCTGCCCCCCCCGTGCCCGCCCCCTGGGACCTGACCCTGCCGACGGGCTGCCAAGCGAGTGTACTTCCTGCCCGGAGGTACGCCCGATTCGGGCATCTCGTGTCCCCCCCCCTCGGGCCTGCGTCAATCTCAGAGGCCCTAGAGGCTGCCGGTGGGCACCCAGGGGTGGCTTGCTCCGTACGGCGTAGCGCTGGCGCGCTTCTCCGGGAGTGGGCCACCCCCGGGTGCCTTCGGGGGCGTCTGGTGGCATATTCGGGTGTCTGAGGCTACTGGTCCCCGCGGCCAATAGCAGTCCCCTTCCCACCCCGCTCTGGTGAGAGTACCTGCCGCGCAGCCACCCGCCCCAAGCGGGGCTGCCAGAGGTGACCCCCGAGTGGCGCTCGTCTGGCAGACGCTGGGGGGGGGCCACCGGGGGACCCCCTCCCCAGGGGACAGGCAGGCAGGGGCCCCCCGCGACAGCGTCGGGCGCCTCCCGCTGTGCCCCCTGGCCGCGGGGAGTGGCAGCCGCGGGCTGGGCGCTAGGTGGCCCACCCGCGGAAAGAGTAAGAGCTCGCGCCGGGCGGCCCGGCCGAGCGGGCGCCCCGACCGCGGGCCGCCACGAGGGAGCGGAAGGAAGGAAGGAGGATGGCGAGGAGGAGGAGGAGGAGGAGGAGGAGGAAGAGGAGGAGGACGAGGAGGACGGCACCGTGCTGGCCCACCGCTCTGCGGCCAATTGCGAGTTGTCATGTGCATACCTTGCGCCCCGCTCCCCTCCCCCTCAAATGCCACGACCCCGCGCCTCCCCTCCCTCCCTCACCCTCCTCTCCCAAATGCTGGGCCTTCGTGGGGAAGGCCTGGGGTGCTACTTTTGCGACGGCCTCCCGCACCAGAGCGCCAGCATCGGGCCCAGAACTCGGAAGGCTGTTCTCGGGCTCGTGGGGTTTTAATTCGATTTTCGAGGATTCTGGCCTGAATCCCCCCAGGATTCCAATAAGGGCAGGGCGGTGTCAGGACGAGCGATCCGGGGCCTCATATCCTCGTGCGCTGGGGCTCTGGACGGCGTGAGCTCGCCCGAGGGCTCCCTCAAATCACGGCGACGGCTAGTGGTTCGGCCGCTGGCTCTAGGGCCTCGACCTTGCTGAGGAAATCTACCGCTCCAAGGTGGAGGACGCACAGGGCAATTGTGAGGTTCCTCGCCCTGCGCTGGCGAGAGCGAGGGCCAGAAGATAAGACGATTAGCCGCAGGAGGCGCCGAGCAACACTAGAGGCGTCAGAACACTCGATGATGAACCACTCGAGGACCCGAGGCGTCGACCAATGCCAGAAGATTCCCTACCTGCTGTTGGCGGTGTTCGGCAGCTCGCATAGCACGACGCTGCCCCGCACTCCTGCTGCCGCTCATTTGGTAATTGGTAATTCAGCCAACGGTTGCCGGGAGCTCTGACGATCCTTCAACGAAGCGCTGCCCTAAGAAGATCCTTTGGCCTGGGCTGGCAGGAACTGCTTACATTCGGCTCCCTGCTTAATAACATCGGCGACTAAGATGGGCTAGTTTTCCACCGTTCCTCTCTCACCCCCCTCTGGGCGGGCCAACCTTCTCCCCCATCCCCCTCCCCTCAGCGGCCGCGATCGGGCCAAGCGGCACAATCGCATTGCGTTGTAGAGTATAGCTGGTTTCTGTTGTGACGGCCTCGCCGTTGGTCTTTGACAAGGCGTGGATAATTCAATCTTGAATGATCGCAGATTCCCGATCCTGAAGGTCGTTGGATAGGGGCGAATGGTGGCGTTCAACCTTGACCGCCCGCGTTGGAGTCGCCGCCGCAGCAGAGCGGCGCCCAAAGCATAATGTAGTGGCATTGGTAATGGCAGTAGTAGTAGTAGTAGTAGTAGTAGTAGTAGTAGTAGTAGTAGTAGTAGTAGGAGGAGGAGGAGGAGGAGGAGGAGACCAGCGTACCCAGAGGTCAGCTCCCCGCGCCTAGCACGGCGCCTGAGGCAGCATGGGCACGCCTCCTGTCGAAGCTGTTGTAGCTGAGGCCGCCGACGCTGCAGCCCATGAGTGCAGCGGATAGCCGTCGAATTTATATCATTCTTATTCGGAGGATGCTGAGTGCAGGGGGGAGCGAGAACGCAAGATGGGACCGAGACGAGACGCAGAGAGCAGTGAGGACAGTGCCGAGAGCGTGCAGGTGAATCACGAACACGCCTCGAAAAGGAAAGGGACGAGAGAGAGACCCTCATCCAACAAGGGGCACTCTCCGCGCCGTGCGCGGGGCCGGGGAGCAACGGTGCGAGGGTCACTAACGGCGCGCCGCCGGGCAGTCCCCACTCGCACCGCGCCCCCCGTTGGGAAGACAACCTACGCCTGTACTTCCGCCCACTATGCAGGTGCCTCGGGCTCGGGCGCCTGAGGAAAATGGGCAACAGGAGCCTTTTCCGACGGCACTCACACACATAGGGCAATCTGAGGGTGCCCCCAACTCCTGTACCAGGACTCGTACCAATAGAAGAAGATAGAGTAGCACTGCATGACCATGACGACGAAATTCTCGTCAGAGGCGAAATCGAAGAGGAGGGTCCCGCCATCAGCGACGGACAGGGCGCAAACGAAGGGGCAGCAGCCGTCGAACACGGCCAGGTCGGGGAAAACGAGCACGGGGTAGTAGCGAAGAGAGAGGCGATCCGTGTCCACAACGGAGAAGCTCGTGACGACGGCGTAACTCTCCGAGACGGCGCAACTCTCGAGGATGGCGTGCAGCTCTCGAAGACGGCGCAACTCTCGTTGACGGAGACACTCTCGAAGACGGCGCAACTCTCGAAGACGGCGCAACTCACCATGACGGGGCAACACTCGACGTCGGCGCAATTCACGAAGAAGGCGCAATTCTCGATGTCTGAGCCCTTATTTCCATCAGAGGCGGTCGACCTCCGCACAAGAGACGAGATCTCGCAACTTACTCCAGAGCCCTTATTTAGAACAGAGGCGGTCGACCTCCGAACTCGAGACACAGGCTCGCAACTTACTCCAGAGCCCTTATTTAAAACAGAGGCGGTCGACCTCCGAACTCGAGACGCAAGCTCACAACTTACTCCAGAGCCGTTATTTCCATCAGAGGCGGTCGACCTCCGCGTTCTAACGCCAGTGGCCGCAGGGCTCGAGGAGCACCCTGCGATCGAGACCTGGAGGAGGAAAGAGGCAGGGTCAACGTCACCATCACCATCGGCGGCATCGCCATCATCGGGATCCACTGCTGAGACGAGTGAGGCAAAGTAGTGCACCGACCCGTTGGCAGCAACGATGGGCAGGGACTCGTCTCCATTGCTGTCCACAAGGAAGTCGCGAATACGGTGTGGTGCAGCGGGTCCCAAGTATTGCCTCATCTCTCTGCGAATCTCACGAAGGGCTTGGAAATGTCGATCCACCATCTCTTCCCAGAGCCCGTGCCGCGTCAACGAGTTACGCGGGTCATTCAGCCACCGAAAGTAATCTACAGTATTGAGGCGCCCCTCGGTAGAGGTGTCCCAGGCAACCATGCAGATATGACGAGCGAGTTCGTCGAGAGCACCACTCCAACCAGACGAATCCACCCATTCCATCGCCTCAAATTTGGCACGTACGTATGGGATGCACCACATCAACCAGTCGGCACGGCCGCTCTCGGAGTCATCCAAGCGCAAGATCCAGCGTGTAGCCCTTGGTGCAATACGTTCGCCGAAGACAACAGGTGTTGCATGCTCCACAGAGGAAGAATGTGGATGGCCCGCCAGACGCAGGATGTGAGCACTCGGTGACGGCGTCGACTTCGACGAGGTGGCATCGTCCAGACACCGCAACTGTACAGGGAGAGAAGGGTCCTCACGAACAGGAAGCCCACCATCACGAAGGCGTTCGACACGCTTGATGGTCGCACGATATTCACGTTCAAGCCGAGTAACATCCGCCTCACATGCAGCTGGGACAGACATCGACGCTGCATGGACCGCGGAGAGCGCCACCGTGGCGGCAAGCGGCCATGGGAACATGGATGCCGCAGGTCGCGGCGGGGTGGCAGCGGGAGCGGACGCCCGCCCGTTGACGCCCTGCCTTGAGGGCAGGGCCTCGCACTGAGCCAAAGCGCCAGCAGGAATGGGCACAGGAGACACTGGATGGGGAACAGGTTGGCCAGCTTCATCAGCGCTATGTATCACATCGTCGTCACACGGGGTGGGAGGGACCAGGTCAGGGATGGGGGCCGCAGCATCTGAACTCAAACAGGAGGTGGACGATGAGGTGAGCACATCCCACTGAGGCTGCCTTCGGCGGATCGTCTGGACAGCGGGAGGAGGTTCCCACCGTTTCAATTTGGCTGAAGGCCTGGCCAGACGAGAGGTGCGGACGGCGGCCTCAACATAACCACGCAACTGACGGGGAGTCGACACTAGAGCACCTTGCCGAGCATAGTTGAAGACCTGGTAATAGACATAGAGAGCTTCGAAGTGGTCAGGGTGGGGGTGGGTAAGGCCAAGACGCTGAGCCAAGGGGCGAGGCAGGGCACGCTGTAGACCTTTGCAGACTGCCAGGTACAATTTAGGGCAGCGTAGATAATGTTGCAGCCGATCAGGGCCAGGGCATCCGAAACGACAGCGAAGTTTGCCCCTCGGGTGGATAATCCTATGTGATGTCAGCCATCCATGCCCCCAAGTCCGCAAGGCTGCCATCGCCCAGCTTTGCGGAACCAATGCCAAAAGCTCCTGAATAGCGGGCCAGTGGATCAGGTTGAGGAAGGGGAGGTAAGCTGTGAATAACGGGGTTAAGTGGCGAATCAGCATGGCATGTAGAGGTTTGTGCGCACACATGTTCTGACCCAGCGAGCGGGCAGCAGCACGTTGCAGCTTGGGCCTTCGTGTCGTAACCTGAGCTTCCTCACGCATGGCAGAGCGAGCGGCGACGAGTAGGGGCTCTTGAGACCTCACGTGGACCAGCTCAAGGTGTTCGACGAACGCAGGGGATTTCCAGAAAGATGGATAAACACGGGAGCGATCCACAGCAGCCAAGGGGATATCATCAAACTTCCCTTCCACAACCTCTCTGTGCCAAAGAGAAGCCGTTTGTCGCAGTAGCCGTAAGTATTCCTCAAAGCCCTGGAAGGTGTGAAAAGCAGCACGTAGGTGAGCTGCAGTAGCATGGGCAGCCCACGATGGAATCTGAGGACCACCCCAGGCCGGGAGCTCCAGGATCGATTCGTTCGAAAAGAGGCCAAGAGGAGCACGGAGAACTTGGGCGATGGCACCACGCTCAATGGGAAGGAACCATTCGGGCATAGGGAGGAATTGGGCTACATACGCCAAACAGGGGTAGACCCGCGTGCGGTACAATATACAATTCGTACAGACTGACGCAACCCCACGTCCCAACATCCGAGAGCGAGATCGTGCCTTCATAAGCGGGCCCCTCCAGTTCATGTCGACCGTCGCATCTGGGCCCAAGATCATCCCAAGATAAAGCAACCACCCCTCAACGGCAAAGCCTGACCAGTCACTCGCGATAGAAGCCAGCTGGGTCTGGGTCATGGTTTTCAAGGTTTCTGTCATGCGGCCGACGAGAGGGACCAGGGTGCACTTGCTGATCTTAATCTTGAGGCCCGCAATCTTTTCCATGACACCGAGGACGCGCACCAGGATGCGCAGAGAGGCTAGCTCATACAGGACAGCGCCTAGATCATCGGCACAGGCACGGCATATCCCCAACTGACGTTGCTCAATACTCCGCTCGAGGTCGGCCAACATGGGAGAGGAGGCGAGAGCGCACAAAGACCCCGAGAGACCACAGCCTTGGATGATGCCCGAGCGGATCCAGAAGATGGTCGAGTAGCATCCCCCATCCAGGACCACACCTTCAACAGCCAAATACATCCAGCCCACAAAAGCGAGAATCTCGGCGGGGAGCCCAAGAGAGCCCAATAGCTGTAGCAGGAAGGACTGCGACAAGCTCGGGAAGGCCTGCCCGTAGTCGAACCCGACGAGGACAGGGTAACGACGCACAGCTAGGGGATGTTGCGATGCAAGCCGTGCATGGACATCCAGCTCAAGCACGTTGTAGCAAAAATTTCGTCCTCTAATGAAGCCTCTCTGGGAAGCAGGTGCAACGGCTTGGACGACAGGCTCGAGGACCCTGTTCATGACCGAGCTCAGGATCTTAACGTCGGTGTTACGCAGCCCCAGGACCCGTATCTTATCGGGAGACCGAGAACAAACCCCAGACGGCAGATCTGAGTCATCAGCACCTTTGGGGAGGAACGCCTGGAGGGTGACGCTGGCAGAGGCAAACAACGACTGACCTTGGCATAGCCATCCGAACATTCTGGCCAGGTGCTGGGCGCCGTAGTCGCACGCCGACCAGGCCGCATAAGGCAGCCCGTCGACACCAGGAGCAGAGTGACGAGCACGCCTGAGAACCTTACGAAACATTGGGGTCAGAGGACAGTGCAGGTCGATGTCAGAGGCCTTGGTGAGGAACCTATCGAGGTACATCTGGGTCATGACAGGGTGGGGCTCTTTCTTGGAGAAGACAGGGGTCCAGTAGGCCGCCAGGGCCGCAGTGCGTTCCCGAACCTCTGAGATGGGGCCCTCAGGAGTATTGACCGCGGACAGTATCAGGCGCTTCGAAAACGGGGCCCATATGGAGGCCTTCCTTTCCATAGCTCGCAAGAGCGTGGCCGAATGAGGCCGCCAGGCAGATGAGGAGCCTGAAGGAGCACGATCAGCAGCAGCAGCAGCAAGCTCTTTTTCGAAGACCAGCCGGTGTACTCCAGCGGCCCACTGCTCGAAGGACGGGGCGTGGCGCAGCGAGACGACCTCGCCGTCGACCGTCAGGGCGTCGGCGGCGTGCTGGGAGGTCTCGATGAGCTTGAGGGCAAGGGCAGCGTCTTGACGCCATACCGCTCGTGCTATCCCACGAGCAACCAGCTGAAGCGTCCCAGGCAGGTCAGGGGCCGAGAAGAAGAGGATGTCGCGGGCCCCCCTGGCGGCCTCCTTCATCATGTACTTGTAGTGCTCTGTAGCCACCGGTGGGCTCCATCGGAGCAGATCCTCATCACCATCAGCAACCATTCCTCGGAGTCGGCGCTGGAAAGCAACAGAGGTGAAGATGTGCTTGGGGATGGGTCGCTCAGCAGCGGGACGCACACCCCGAAGACGCAGCCGAATCGAGAGAGCAGCATGATCCGAGATGCCCATGGAGCACAGGTGCTCAGGCGTGTCCACGGTGTTAACCTCAGTCATGAGCTGACACATCATCCAGCCTGTGGCAGAACAGAAGAAGCGGTCGATGATGTTGATGGAATTGGTGAACTTGCAGAAATGGGTCGCCGCTTCAGAGTTAATCTCCATCATCTTGCCAAGTGTAGCCGCCCAGATTGGAGCATGTACTTTATGATCATGAGTCAACTGGCGCTGTACTCCAGTAGGTCGGTGAAAGATGAGAGAAGAATCGTAACTGTAGTTGAGATCCCCCAAGACAACCACAAAATACGAGAGTGGGTCATCAGCAGCGCGACGCAGAGCACAATCGATCTGCTCACAGACAGATTGTACCTCCCCCTTGGTCAAGCCGTGATTGTGAACGTTGAAGATCACCAGCTGTGTCTGCCCAAGTGCTACATCAACACGAAGCACCCTGCCTCTGATCAGAGGCACCGCACAGCTACTGACCGAAGTGGATGAGAAAGGAGGAAGAATGACTGCAACTCCCCCAGAGCCGCGGACAACCTCGCCGTCGTCATCTTCACAAAAGCTACTGTGGACAATGGCCGTGGAGGAAAGCCTGGCCACAAAGTCGTTCAGCTCAAATCGATCTGCATGCACTTCTTGGAGAGCCAAGATGGATCGCCCAGGTTGAAGTTTGCTTAGGTAAGATAGTTTAGGCGAGGCTTTCGCCCCACCAAATTGGAGAAGAGCGCGTGCATTCCAAGTCATGAATGTGAGGCTGGCTGTGATCTCTCCGCCGACCTGCCCCACTGGAAGCACAAACATATCAGTGATGGCGTCAAAGACACCACTGGGTGGCCGACGGCGCGGCGGCGATGTTCCGAATGGCATCCTGGAGGTCGCGACGGTCCAGGCCGAGGGCGCGGATCCCCACGTCGTTCCAAGAGAGCTCAGGGGGTTCATCTCCTGGCCGGGGGACAAGCCGCAGGATGTCGGTGTAGTCAGACTTGAGAACACTCCGCTCCCGATCAACAAACCACTTTCTCTGACTGTCGAGCTCCATGAGGGAAGAACGGACCTTACGAAGGAGCATCTCACCACGAACCTGTTTCGGCGACTTGTCAGGACCAAAGTGAAGACGGGCTGGGTCCGCGCCTTGAGCTGGGCACTGGAAGACCCGCCATGCTCCGTCCGACTTGAGGTTAGCGAGGGCCTTTTGCACACGTCGGGAGGCCAGGCCGATCGGCCCAGAGAAGCACACGGCAAACTTTTTGGCGGGGAGCGGCGTGAGGGCTTTGATCGTGTACGTGTCGTCCTCAGAGAAGTTGAGCTCGCCCATGAAGGAGTTGACCACCTCACGGACGCCAGCCAGACCGACGAGCTTGGACGAGACCACAATGACCTGCGTCGGGTCGATCTCGCGGTCGAAACCAGGTGGGGCAGGGGGACGCGACGGAAGTTGTCGGTCCAGCTCACTCTGGCGGCGTAGCTCCTCGACCTGCTTCTGCAGCTCAGCCAACTTGGCAGCCTGGGCCTCGATGTCCCGCTCAGTGTAGTCGACACGACGGGATAGGGCGTCATGCTGCTCCTGAAACTGGCGCTGCATGGTATCAAACTGCGGACGCACCGATGCCATGACCTGCTGATCAATGGAGGTGTGCTGCGAGGAAAGCTGCTTCTGAAGAGTGGCGAGCGTGGCAACGATGGGAGCGTTTGACTGCTGTACAGAATTGGTGATGGCCGTAGTAACGATATTGTCGAACTCATTGCGCAGCTGCATGAACCTCGCGGAGATGTCGGCATGGTAGAAGGCCCGAGTGAAGGCAGCATGCTCCTCCTCTTCGCCACAATCAGCAGCACCACCAGCAGCAGCCTGAGCCCGCGGGGTGGCGCCCGCACCCGCCGCCGCGGCCCAGGGGTCGAAAAGCCTAGCAGCAGGGCCCTGCGGGGTGGCGTTCGGGTCGGGTCGCGCCTCCTGCGACGGGAAGGTAGCGGCCATCTCGAGCTCTGCAGCCACCTGTGCACGCTTGGAATCGTCCCATTCGTCCAAGGGAATAGCTTGAGCACCGCGAGATGCTCCCAGAGCCGCAGGGTCGGGGCCCCGATGCGAGGCTGCAGCACCAGGAGACATAGGGACGTCCCCGCCAGCGCCACGAGCGCGGCCAGCACGGCGAGCACGGCGAGGGGGCTCAGGAGCAGGGCCAGCATTGCCGTGGGAGGAAGGCCGAGCGCGAGCTGCACGACGAGCACCACGGCTGCCACCGCTCCGAGAGGCAGAGCGGCGGGGTTCCTCAGAGGAATCACGGCCACCAGAGGAAGCAATCTCCGTATCAATATCTTCACCCCCATCGAGACGATGCACGACATGGTGTGGGCGGTCGCAGGCGGCAGGGCCCATGGCGGCTCAGCTCGCGTCGTTGTAGCCAAAATTGGGAGCGTGCTGTGGCGCACGGCAGGAAGGAGAGAGGCGTCCTGGCCTCGGAAGGTTCGGGCCTCCCTGTCGCCTGCGACAAGGCTGAAGCCCCAGGGCAGGTTTCAACCTTGAGCCAAAATGGCTACGGAGGAGGAGGAGGAGGAGGAG
>CAUYUJ010004636.1:557101-562101 GCA_963575745.1 Prorocentrum cordatum
GGGGGTCCTGGACAAACCACCCAGTAAGAAGAGAAACCGGGCCCGGGGACGAGGTCGAAGGCCCCGAGGGCACACGTTGCGAAGGAGACGTGGCGTCGGATGTCTGGAGGTGCCAACTGTTGGTGGCCGACGGCTCCCCGATTGACAATACCCGCGCCTCCTCATGTGGCGGGGCTTCTGCGGGCTCTCGAATTCGTGACAGGCGCCGCGGGCAAATTGCTAGCAGCGCTGGCCATACCAGAACCTTAACTTGGCCGTGCTCTTCCCTAACATCCTCCTCTTCGCCCTCCTCCTTCTCATCGCCGTCCTCGTTTCCTAAATCGCAAGTGGCGGCTACTATCACTATGACAACTATTACAACAATTATTACTACTGCTGTTGCTGCTACTATTACTACTACTTTTACTATTACTAGCGTTATGACGACGACGACGACGTAGACGACGACGCCGACGCCGACGCCGCCGACGCCGACGCCGCCGACGACGACGACGACGACGACGACTACTTCTACTATTGCTACTACTACTACTACTACTACTACTACTACTACTACTACTACTACTACTACTACTACTACTACTACTACTACTACTACTACTACTACTAAGACTACTACTACTACTACTGCTACTACTACTACTACTACTACTACTATTACTACTACTCCTACTCCTACTCCTATCCCTACCCCTACTCCTACTCCTACTACTCCTACTCCTACTACTCCTACTACTCCTACTACTCCTACTACTCCTACTCCTCCTACTCCCCCTACTTCTCCTACTACTACTACTACTACTACTACTACTACTACTACTACTCCTACTACTCCTATCCTTATTCCTTATTGGAATATACTCCTACTCCCCCCTCAGGCCGGCAGATAGGGGCCGCATCCGGGTGGTCCCATCCTAACCTGTAAAAAACAATACAAAATCAACATGTTTCTTATTTTTTCCTCTCGACATGGACGTCCTGTCGTCCACGGCGATAATCCATTGCAAAAAATTCCACAAAGAGCACACGCGCGCGTTCATGTCATAATCCTACCGGACACCGTGTGTTTGCAAGCATTTCAACATACAAACCTCAAAAACCCAATGCTTTTTTTTCACAAGAATTCTACACATTTCCTGCCCGGGCTCTCTTGCTGAAATCATAGGAAAACCATAGGAATCTTAAGAATTCTGTCAATTCCAGCGATTTCACGTCATCGCGCGGTGCACTCGCGATGCTCTGTCATGCACCCAGGCCGCGAATCCTGTGCAAAAAATACCACGCGGGCGACATGCGCGCGCGTCGCCGCGAGCGCATGCTCAAATCCTTCTAGAGTCGCCGCCGTCATTGGCACCGTCGCATGGACGTCCTGTCGTCCACGTCGCAAAATGCATGGCAGGAATGGGACCCGGCTTACCGGGCCGTTCTCGACACGGCCACCTCTGGCTTCCTGCGGTGTACCGGGCCATTCTCGACTCGTCTGGCAATGCGTGCGCGGCGTTCAACACGCGCTCGCCAGTTCCCGTCGGCAACCGCCATCGCGGCCGCATCAGCTGTACCAAACCGGCTGGCCGGTGTGACTTCGGCCCCCAGTTGTGCCAGCTTTGCTTCTTATGTTGTGGGAGGGCGGGTGGGACTGGGCATGCCATGCTTGACTCGCTCGAGCTGGCTAGCTTGACTCCTATCCTTATTCCTTATTAGAATATACTCCTACTCCCCCCTCAGGCCGGCCATTAGGGGCCGCATCCGGGTGGTCCCATCCTAACCTGTAAAAAACAATACAAAATCAACATTTTCTTATTTTTTTCCTCTCGACATGGACGTCCTGTCGTCCACGGCGATAATCCATTGCAAAAAATACCACAAAGAGCACACGCGCGCGTTCATGTCAGAATCCTACCGAACACCGTGTGTTTGCAAGCATTTCAACATAAAAACATCAAAAACCCAATGTTTTTTTCACAAAAATTCTACAAATTTCCCGCCCGGGCTCTCTTGCTGAAATCATAGGAAAACCATAGGAATCTTAAGAATTCGGTCAAATCCAGCGATTTCACGTCATCGCGCGGTGCACTCGCGATGCTCTGTCATGCACCCAGGCCGCGAATCCTGTGCCAAAAATACCACAAAGAGCACACTCGCGCGTTCATGTCAGAATCCTACCGAACACCGTGTGTTTGCAAGCATTTCAACATAAAAACATCAAAAACCCAATGCTTTTTCACAAAAATGCTTTGGGGTGTCCTGTCAGACCGTCGGGCTTCCTCCGGCCACCTCTGGCTTCCTGCGGTGTACCGGGCCATTCTCGACTCGTCTGGCAATGCGTGCGCGGCATTCAACACGCGCTCGCCAGTTCCCGTCGGCAACCGCCATCGCGGCCGCATCAGCTGTACCAAACCGGCTGGCCGGTGTGACTTCGGCCCCCAGTTGTGCCAGCTTTGCTTCTTATGTTGTGGGAGGGCGGGTGGGACTGGGCATGCCATGCTTGACTCGCTCGAGCTGGCTAGCTTGACTCCTACTCCTACTCCTACTCCTACTCCTACTCCTCCTCCTCCTCCTACTACTACTACTACTGCTACTACTACGACGACTACTACTACTACTACTACTTCTTCTACTACTACTACTACTGCTACTACTACTGCTGCTACTACTATTACTACGACTACTACTACGACTACTACTGCTACTACTGCTACTGCTTCTACTACTGCTACTACAACAACAACAACAACAACTACTACTACTACTACTACTACTCCTGCTACTGCTACTACTACTACTACTCCTACTCCTACTCCTACTCCTACTCCTACTCCTACTCCTACTCCTACTCCTACTACTACTACTACTACTACTACTACTACTACGGCTACTACTACGACTACGAACTACTTACTATACTACTGCGACTACGACTACTACTACTGCTACTACGAGTAATACTGCTACTACTACTACTACTACTACTACTACTACTACTAATACTACTACTACTACTGCTTATACTACTACTACTACTACTACTACTACTACTACTACTACTACTACTACTACTACTACTACTACGACTACGACTACGACTCCGACTACGACTACGACTACGACTACGACTACGACTACTACCACTGCCACGACTACTACCACGACTTCGATTACTACTACTACTACTACTACTACTACTACTACTACTACTACTACTACTACTACTACTACTACTACTACTACTACTACTACTGACTACTACTACTACTGACTAGTAGTAGTAAGTAGGTAGTAGTATAGTAGTCCGGGGACTCCTTTTTACCTAACAGCCGAAGACTGATAAAAAGAAATATAAAAAAAATATAAACAAAAAATAAAAAAAAAAATAAAAAAATAAAAAAAAAAAAAAAACATAAAAAAAGGTTTCTCAGTTGATTCAAAGAGTCACATCCATCACTTCACCACAGGGGGGTCTGCAGTGTTGGAGGTGCGGGCGGGCGGTGCCGGCTCGTTTTTTTCGCCAACAGTCACAACACTTCGTTCTCTTCGAAGTCCCCCAGTAACTCCCATTCCCGGGCTACATTTTGGATGCCCGGAAGCAACAGTCACACACTTCGTGCTCTTCGAGTTCCCAGAACTCATTCCCGGGCCACATTCTGGATGCCCGGAGCCAACTGTAGGCCACTTCGTGCTCTTCGAGTTCCCAGAACTCCATTCCCGGGCCACATTTTGAATGCCCGGAGCCAACTGTAGGCCACTTCGTGGTCTTCGAGTTCCCAGAACTCCATTCCTGGGCATGATTTTGAATGCCCCGAGCCAACTGTAGGCCACTTCGTGTTCTTCGAGTTCCCAGAACTCCATGCCCCCGGGCCACATTTTGAAATAGCCGGACGACAACGGCAACAGTCATACAATTCTTCGTACTTGACACCCCAGAACCTTAGTCCCGGGCCACATTCTGATTAACGGGATGCAACAGAAATGCATTTCGAGTTCTTTGGCATCCCAGAACCCCATTTCCAGGCCACATTCGGAATAACAGGATGCAAGAGTCAAACACTTCGTGTCCGAGACCTCCCAGAACGCCATTCCCAGCGACATGCGTCCATGGCAGTACCTTGTTTGACAACACATCGAATCAAGCTCAGCGCGACGATGACAACAGCTTTTGCATCACTATTACTGTTACTGTTGATATCACAGTGCCTCTCACTGCTGCTGCATGTTTCAGTTATACTTAGAAACATCGCTGTTAGGTTGCTTTGCCGGGATAATTGTGTTTTTGCGGGGCTCTTGGGGACCTCTTGGGGCTTCTTGGGCGCTTCTTGCAGCCTCTTGGGGTCTCCTGGGGGCCTCTTGGGCCAAATGGCTCGCATTTTCGGTTCCTCGTCCCCGTCTTGGGCGCCGACTTGGGGCGTTGTTGAGCGGTTTAGGCGTCTCGTGGGCCGTCTTGGCTCCCTCGTGGGCTGTCTTGGAGCCCTATTGGAGGCATCCTCGGGCGTCTTGGGTGCCTCTCGGGCCGTCTTGGACGCAGTGGAAGCCCAAAAGCCGCACACGTCAAACATATCAGTTTTACCGATCGCAAACCGACGTCTGGGGGCCTCTTGGGGGTCTCTTGGGGGCCTCTTGGGGCCTCTGGGAGGCCTCTTGGGGCCTCCTGGGGACCTCTTGGGGCCTCCTGGGAGCCTCTGGGGCCGAAAGCTAGGAATTTGAATCTGGTTGTGCATCTCTGGGGCCCCTCTGGGGCTCGTCCTGGGGCTCTCTTGGGCTGTCTTGGGAGCCTCTCGGGCCGTCTTGGGACCCTCTTGGGGTCGTCTTGGAGCCCTCTTGGGAGCCTGTTGGGCAATTTTGGGGGCCTCTTGGGATGTCTTGGACGCAGTGGAAGCCCAACAGGCGAACACGCCACAAACATCAGTTTTCCCATACGAAATCTGCGATTCTTGCTTATTGGGGCTCTATTGGAGTGCCCCTTGGGGCGTGTTCGGGGACTCTTTTTATCTTTTTGCTGGTCTCTT
>CAUYUJ010004637.1:0-30000 GCA_963575745.1 Prorocentrum cordatum
TGCTGTGTGTGTGGTGTGTGTGCGTGTGTAAATGTGTGTGTGAGTGTGTGTGTGTGTGTGTGAATGTGTGTGTGTGTCTGCGCGCGTGCGCGCGTGCGTGCGTGTGTGTGGGTGTGGGTGTGGGTGTGGGTGTGGGTGTGGGTGTGCCTGTGCGTGTGGGGGTGCGTGTGGGTGGCGTGCGTGCGGGTGTGGGTATGGGTGTGCGTGTGCGTGTGTTTGTGCGTGTGCGTGTGCGTGTGCGGGTGCGGGTGCGGGTGCGGGTGCGCATGCGGGTGCGGGCGCGGGTGCGTGTGCGTGTGCGTGTGCGTGTGCGTGTGCGTGTGCGTGTGCGCGTGCGCGTGTGCATGTGCGTGTGCGTGTGCGTGTGCGTGTGCGTGTGCGTCTGCGTGTGCGTGTGCGTTCGTTCGTTCGCTGCCCGCCCATAGCGGGGACACCGTATCCTCGCACCGTCTCATGCCAGGCCGCACGCCAAGGCAAGCAATGCCGGCTGCAGTGGATGAGGGGGAGGTACGTGGGTGGGGCACGGTCCTCTGTGCGGCCACCCAACGCCAATATACACACCCCGCACACTGCTCTTGATGCACCCATCCACCAGGACCGGTCCCGTCGCGGAACTGGGCACACCGACACTCACGCGACACGCGAACAACCCACGCCACCTCGGTGGGTGCTGCTGTCGGTTTTGGTGGGTGGACCAGCCCGTTCAAGGCGGTGTGACGGGGCAGCACCTGCACCACGCGACTCCACACAAGGCTCGCTGTAGCATGTGGGAACGCGGGTGGGTGAGAGACCGTGCTTGAGCCACACGTGTGTAGGTGTGTGTGAGCAGGGGAGGAAGGGGATCGCAAGGAGGGGAGGGGGAGGGACAGAAGGGGAAGGAGAGGACGACGGGATCAACTAATCGCGGGCCGGGGCCGGGGCCGGCGCTCCCGGTGCAGAACCAATGGCTCCGGATTCCGCACCGCTACACATCACAGCGCAGCACAACGCGGCGAGGCCGCATGTGTGCGTGTGTGAGATCAAAACTGTCGAGAGCAGCAGCGAGGGAAGAGAGAACACAACCTTTTCAGTACAAGGGACTGCATGTGGTGATATCTGAGGGCGCCCCTAAGCCATAGGCTACGGAAAAGGAAAGAGCAACGCTCGTGCCTTCCGAAAGGGGCACTCTTGTCACAAGGAGAATATTACAAGCAAAGCACCATGAATGTGTTTGGACTTGTCCCACGGAGCCAACACTCACAGCGGGCCCAAATTTTAGCAAGTCCAAAACACGAGTGACAAGACTGAGAGGAGACAGGCGGCCGCGCGGGAAAACTGGACAGGATAACACCTCGTCCCACACAGCTGAACTAGCTGCCGTTACTTCCCAGGGAGGAGAAGGGAGGAGCAGGAACCGAGTCGACCGAAACGGGGTCCTGGGCCTGGGAAGCTAGCTGACGGAGCGAGGCTGCATGGGATCTGGCCTTGCTCTGGGGAGCCCTGCGCCTCTCGTCCAGGGAGGTCTGCTCCGAGGTAATCTTCAGCATGCCGCTCCTGAGCAGGGCAAACTGTGCAGCATTGCTTTTCCCCAGGTCGGCCTTAGTCATGGGGTCCACTGGCATCACTGGGCGGGGGGCCCACCGAATTGTGCTTCCGACTCGGGCCAGCGATTCTCTGCAGATCGCGAGCTCAATGGAAGTGCGTCGGTCCGTCTTGGACCCTGCCGTGATTCTGCCGAGGGTGTCGAATATACCCTTGGCGTCGACAATCGAAACGTTGCCTTCGGGGCGTTTCTTCAGGGCGCATTCCTGTCTCAACAGCGAAACGAAAGGGCCCGTATGCTTCCTCCAGTTCTCAGTCAGAAGCGATCCGTCTACGATATCCCAGTAGAGCATCTGAAGCCACTCGGCTTCCGCGAGGGCTGAGCTGAGGGCAACAACCTCGCCCGCCATCGTGGAAGCCACCTGGCGTCGGACACGGCACGAGCGCCAGGAGATGGGGGTGGCTCTAGACATCTTTCCGTGGGAGATCGCTCGATCGGCAACATAGACCTGGTAAGCCTGCTGTGCTTTCTCACCAGTATTGGACGCCACTCCGCCACAGTCTGAAGCGGTCACGAAACCCATCTGGCGAGGAGCGAAACGCCACACCGTGATTGGGACAGAGGCGGTGGCTCGAAGGTGCTCGATAGCCTTATTAGCAAGATTGGCATCGGCGATCGTGGGCGAGTGAACTCTGCTGGCCAAGATGGAGGCCACTCCGCAAACCTCGGCCCGGGTCTCGCGGCCCACCCAATTCAACTTGTATATAGCCGATCGGAAATCGGCCATCGCTTCGGGATCGAGATTCGCTTCGTGGTTCGCTCGCTGGCTGCGGGGTATGTTAATCTTGGTCAGGGATTCCAAGATGTATTTCTCCTGATCCACCAAGATGCGATCTGAAAACTTCCTGATACGACGCCCTATGTAGTCGGTACCTTCGGAGTCGAGCGGCCTAAGCTTTCCGAACTTGAAGCGGGAGGTGTACTTAGCGAGTTCGGTGTCCGAGATGCGGGGGTCGAGCGCGATGGCCCAGTCGTCTACCTCTACCAGGACCATGGCCTCGGGCTTCCCGCGCTTCCTCCGGACATACCAGCAGGGTTCCATCTTCGCCTTTTCGTACCCAAGACCCGAGGGAAAGTTGGCGGTCGTCTTGCGGAGCGCCAGGGGGGCGTCGTCGAGCCCGTTGACGGGCGCCATGAGCTCTATGAGAGCTCCCTTGGGAAGGGGGGCCCCCTCACATGGCTCCACGAACACGCGGCCGCGGGGTCGGGACAGTTTGTCGCTCTGGCAAAAAGCGTTTTTTAGGTCCCCGATGAACACGTCAAGACCGAAACTCAGAGCGATGAGGGGAAACAGCATGAGAGACTCAGACTGGGGGGTCGGTGCGTACACCGCCAGTTCGTGCGCGTCAGCGTCTTCGTGGCCCCGGACGCACCAACGGCTCTTAGCCTTGGCCCTACTGTGCGCGCCCTCCTGGGGCTTCCAGCGCCGAACCATCCGAGAGGACACAACTCGAGAGGGGTATTGGAGACGGAGGCGTTTTCCCTCCTCGGGGGGGTGGGCGAGGACCGCCTTGGTTCCCATCATGGCTTCCCACTCGGCCGCGTCCGAGACATCAAACTCCTTCTGTTCATCAAGGGAAAGGCGGGATTTGATGACCTCCCCTCCGCGGGAGGTGGCGAGGGACAGTGCACACGAGCCGCCCCCCCCTAGGATCCAGGACCACGTCGGCGTTGCCATTGGCATAGTTCCACCGGGATCCGCTCCAGCCGTGGCGAACAATGCTCTGGTCCAGACCGTGGAAGTATCCCTGGGGATCGTCCTTCGAGAGGCTGCTCAGAAGAGAAACCAAATCGTTGTCTCCGCCGTCGACGTCGTCTGGGGCCTGGAGGTCGGAGATCTCCATGCTGTCGTCTGTCCCTCCTTCTGCGCGGGGACGGACCTGACGCTCCCATTCCTGCACCGCCTGACGCACCCTTCCGGGGGAGGGCCCCGACCCAAAATCCTCGACACGCTGGGGAGAGGGGAGGGCGAGGCCCCGAGAGGCCAGCTCCTGGACATGACGCAGCTGATGCTCCCTCAGGACTCCTTCGCGACTGGCGCCCTGGGGTCCGCGGTACCTGGCCCCGAGGATGGCTCCAACGGGGGCCCCGGGGGCAGGGGCCCCGGGGGTCACCTGACTGTCCGAAGCGGGAACGGCGGAGGGAAGAGCAGGAGCGCGGGGAGCGGAAGAGGGGGCGAGAGGAAAAGGGGAGGAAGAAGAAGGAGGGCCTCCTGGAAGCCTCGAAAGACTGTCCTCAGTCATGCCGTGAGGCTCCTGAGCGCCTGAGCCGGCTCGAGGTCGCTTGGGAAGAGGTCCCGTGGAGGAAGGGGAGGAGGCAGAGGAAGACGAACCAGTCTCCGTCGAGCGTTCCTCGGGGATGGGTGGTAAGCTAGGCAGAGTAGAGGGCCTCGGCGGTGTCGTTCTGCTGCGCACTCCTTCGCTCCGCGCCGAAGCTCCATCCTGCTGGCCGACAGAAGGAGGGGGAGGAACTGGCGCCCGCTCGTCTCGAGGCTGCTGTCGATGGATCGATGTCCGCAGGAGGTGGGAGGTCCCAGGCCTCGGGGGGGGGCGGGCCCTCGCGAGCCACATCCACCCCTGTGGGATTGGCACCTCCACGGACCTGCCGAATCAATTCCTGGACAGCTTCGTCTTGAATGAGCTCGGCCCTTCGGGCCTCAGGATTGGTGGCGGGACGGACCTGGTCGGAACTGCACTTCCACATCCGTCCCCGGATGGAGACCCAACCGTGGCCTTGATGTTGGGCCGCCACCATCCCCGGACCCACCCATCTGTCGCGTTGAAGACCATAGGTTTTCGAGGCGGCCCTCGGGGAACGCCTCCAAACATGCACCCACTGGCCAGGAATGAATTTCTGGCCCCTGTGAGCCCGCGACCTGGCAGCCAGGCTAATCTTGGCGGCGCTGGAGGAGGCGAAGAGCTCTTTCCTGGCGTAGTGCCTGACCGCTTGGGCACGAGAAAATTCCTGAGCGGCGGCGTCTTGGCCCCATGCTTGCTCTCCAAGGTCGTCCACGACCACGGGATTCAAAGCGGTATCCGAAAGAAAATCGGCGGGGACCCTGGGGTTCCTCCCGAAAACCAACTGACATGGCGTGAACCCCCCGCGGTGAAGGTACTGGTTTTTTGCAGAAACGATCTCCCACAGGAGGAGGTCAAAATCATCGATGGAGCCCCGCACCGTGTCACTGGCCCCCTCAAGCATCAAGTCTTTAACCCAGCCCCCGTGCCTTTCGCATCACCCATTCTGATGGGGGGCATCGGGGTCGCAAACGTGCTGATAGGTCCCGTGCTGTTCCAAACCTCGCTCGAATTCACCCAGGAACTCTCCGCCGCCGTCACTCATCACGATGTCGGGAGCCCCGAAGTGCCGGACCCAGGTTCCCACGAAAGCAGACCAGGCTCCCCGGGCCGTACCGTCAAAACGAGTCATCACCTGGAAATTGATTCCATGACAGATGATGTTGAGCGTGGGAACGCTCTTGCCCAAGAAACTAATAAACACAGTACCGACAGCGACTATCCGATTGAACTGAAACGTGTGTGGCGTGGCTGTCTTGCGTCTCTCCGCAGGCCTCACCTGCGACTGACAATCCGGACAGGAGAACTGAGACACAACATACCGGATCACCTCCGGCCTCGTCTGAGCGGCCTTGAGCACCCGCACAAAGAGGTCCTTACGGGGGTGTCCGAGGTTGTTGTGTACCTTCTGCACTAAGGCTCTGATCCGGGAGTCGATCGGGATTTCCTTGATCTCTTCCCTTTTGTCCTCTTCCTCGGCTTCCTCGGGCTCTCCGCCGGCTTCCGCCTCTCCGCGTCGGGGGGCCCCTCCGGATTCAGGACCCCTTCTGGATGCGACTCTGCGGCTGGAGCAGTCGAGAGCGCGAGTGGAGTCACGTCGGCGGCAGCTTTGGCCCAGCCAGCGGCAGCAGCGGAGGAGGAGGAGGAGAGGGGGAAAAGATGAATCATGCGACCCGCCTCTTCCGGGGAAACGTATTTTGAGGCTCTCGAGATATGCGCCCTCAAGCCGTGAACGAGCCTCCTGACGAGACCTGGCGGATAGATCCTAGCGCGGGCGGTGGCCTTCCCCCCAGCGAGCTGAACATGTTCGCGGTCATTGGTGCACCTGCAGAACCTAAAACTGTCGAGAAACCACGGACTGTTCGAGGCGAGCCTGGTTGGTTTCTTGTTCAGGCCCTTGCCGTCAACAGAGAGCCCAAAACGACAGAGATCCACAACGACCCCGCCGACTCCTTTCTGGTCCAAGAGAGAGGAGAGAGGAGGGGAGGACCAGGAGGTGGCTCCTTCGGGGTGTTCGAAAACGAAGTATCTGTTCTCGGCCATCTGCATGCGAGCCAACTCGACCGCGAAGCCGAGCAGAATCTTGCCTTCGGCTTCCGCACTAGCCCTCCTCTCCGGGCCCATGGGCTCCTTCGAGACCTGCCAAACCTTGCTGAAGACCCTGCAAGGCGGTTCCAGAAACAACATCTCGGGCTTCTGTCTGCGGATGGCCTCCCTGGCCCGGGCCCTGTCGGACGCCTTTCGAAAATCCCATCCCGTTTCGAGGTCCCACGAACCGAGACACTCGAGCCCGGCCCGAGCAGCAGCATTCGCAAGACGAGGGGGGGAGAAAACTTCGATGAAAGCCGCCTTGGCACGCTGCTTCCTGCAGCGGCCCGCCGTCTCGGCAGGTAGCCACAGAACCTCGGGAAGATGGGCGGTCGGCTCGCGACCCGCCGAGAGCGCCGACCAAACACGGTCAAGAGTGGGATCCGACATCCCTTGTTCACAGTCGTCGCACAGGGAGTCCGAAAAGAGGGTCCTCGACCAGTCGGGCTCATAAATCGAAAGGAAAGTGGAGGTTTCGTGAAAAACGTCGTCCGGAAGCTCTTGGAAAGGTCCCTCCCATGACCCGTCCCTCCACGTCCAGAAAGCGCTCTGATCCCCGAATCTCTCTTTGATCCTCCTGAGAGCGTGTATGTTATGAGAAATTCCCTTTTCATCCCGTGGTCCTTGGTTGTGGAGGCTGTTGGGGATGGCAGAGAGAGAGAGGATGAAAGTGTCGTCTACCTGGCTCAAGGTACTCACTCGCTCCAGCATACCTGGAGGTCCCTCCTTGGCCGCCTGACGGAGACCCTGTCGGATCACGTGAGGTGAGACAGGTCCCCCTTGGTGGCATCCACTGGGATCCTCGCTGGGTCGAACTGGGCTGGCTGCCCCTGCTCCCGCAGATCCTGGTTCAGAGCCTGCTGCGGCACCAGGTGGAAACCCTCGGCCGTCGGCGTCGGGGAAGCTGCTGAGTGCGCCGACTGGATCGCCTGGAGCTGTGCCTGGTGGTGGGACACGTGCATCGTCAGGTTGCCCATCTGCACGGTGATCTCCTGATTGGACCTGAGGAGAGCCAGCTGCATGTCCCGCATCTCCTTCATCGCCTGGGAGAGCTTCTCGTCTGGCTCGTCCACTGGGAGCCGTGTGCGGCGACGCTGTGGCAGGGCGTCGACATCCATGGGGGTCATCTCGCTGTACTGCTCCACTTCGTGGATGCCGCGGTCCCTCATGTGTTTGGGAACAGCTCCCTTCATGGACGGCTCGGCCTCGCACATCTCTGCCTTGACGTTGCGGCGGAGGTGAGGACACAGACCTGACGCCGCCCCGGGAAGAGGCTCCTGCTTTCCCCTCTGGGTCAGCTTCCCGCGCGAGCCCTCCTTCTTGACCTGGGCTGGCTCCTTTATGCTGGTCGAGCGTAGAACTTGATGTGCCAGTCGGAGACCGCATACCGCGCACTTCCGCACTTCTCCGTCCTTGTTGCTGCGGCTGAATGTCTGATCTGCTGGATGCTGGCATTCCATCTGGGCAGGGGTGAACCTTCTCTGGACCTTGTTGTAGGACTGAGGGTGCAGCCTCCCCGTCGCAGCCGCTTGTAGGATGCCGCCCCAGAGAGTCTCCAACCTGATAAAGAGCCTCGAGACGATTCCTGCCCAGAGACTCGCTGGCTTCGGGAGATCGTGCGGCACCTCGTTCTTGGTCAGCCGGTACGTCAGAGGCTGTAGTGGCTCGGCGGGGACCGCTGGGACTGCCTCGGCGGCGGCGCTCATGGATCTGCTGCTCCGAGCGGTGGAACTCGGAGGCCTCGAGGATCCGCTGGTCGCGAGAACCACAATCCGTCTGAGCCAAGATGGGAACTGAACTCGAGAAAGTCGGGGTAGGACGCTGATCCGGCATGCTCGGAGCTGTCGAAGTCCCGTGAGTTGCGCAGTGGTCGATTTCCTTGGGGCCCGTCATGCAGGCCTGCTCCGAGGTGTTGAACTTTGGGACTTCGGATCTCGGGACGCTAAGCTCCGGACTGCCTTGCTCCTGTCCATTCTCTGGGATGACGACGCAGTTCCTATCATGGCTAGAGGGGTTCTTGGGCCCGAGGGGAGCTCCTGGAGGACACCTTGGGAGACCCTTTTGAGCCATGGCCCCTTGAGAGGAAAGACTGCCTTGAACCTGAGAGCCCTGCGGGGGCCCGTGGGTCCTTCCTCCGCCATGCCCGTTAACCTCGCCCTGTCCTTTTCTCCTCGGGTCGGAAACCCTCCCTTCGGCTGACTCGGAAACCAGGGGCGGAGACGAAGGGGCAGAGGGAAGTGGCAGCTTGTACTCTGCATCTCCTTCAGCGCGGAACGATGCGTTCGAGACCCCATGCTTCAGGCGCACGGGCTCAGGGCAAGAAAAGGCGCTGGGATCCCCCAGCTTGTCGACCCGGATCGTGCGATGCCCGGAAGGAAGCTGAAACATGGGCGTGCGCACATCCAGTTGCTCGAAACTCATCTCATTCTTTGGCAGAGAGACGGTCGCCCCCAGAGCCGCCTGCATGCCTATGGGAAGCAGGGGAGGCAAATCTTGCTTGACTACGTCCATTTCCATGACTCCTACTCTACCCTCGAGGCCTATGGGCACCAAAATCCCGGTGATCGCATTGATGCGGCCTCCGACCCCGTTGGCGTGCTTGTTGGCACTGGGCACTCTCGGGATCTTGAAACCTCTGCTCAGAAGTGCCCTGTCTAATTTTTCGAAAGCAGGGAGTCCTATGATGGCCTGGCCGGCGGCGGTGTCGACCACCATCGACCCGCCCTCGACGGTCAAGAGAGAGAGACATGCTCATCACGACCACGTCGCACCTCCGAGATGGTCTGGAGCACGAGGTCGGCCAGCTCCAGCAGTACCATCTCGCCCGTCGGATTCTCGAGAGCGAACGAGGCCAGAACAATCCCGGTGCCAGCCTGCCCGTTGACGAAGAATGATGTCTTCGAGCTGCTGCCGTGGTCTGGTCGTTGAGCGCTGGCCTGAGGACATTCTCGCTGCCAGTGCCCCTTCTGCTTGCAACGATGGCAGTGGGTCACTTTCATCGACTCCTCTGGGCTCAGGCGCTTCTTGCGATCTCGATCCCGATCTCCGCGCCGCTCCCGATGTCCATGCTCTGGTGTCTTGAAATATCTGCGGTCCGTCTTGAGAGTCCGCTTGAGCTGCTTGTTCTCCTTCCAGGTTTTCTTCTTCTCCTTGGTAAGCACGGCCAGGATGTCTCCTAACTCGTTCTCGTCCACCTGAGCGTTCTCGATGGTCACGAGGATCTCCTTTTCCTCCTGGCTGTCCATGCTCCATTCACTGTCTTCGTCGTCCTCCTGTTTAGCCACCGCAAAGGTCTCGCCGTCGGTCGAGACCTCGAGATACGTCTTCTTGTTGCCGGCCGCGGAGAGGTACTCGTTGCGTGACATGTCCATCTCCCGAATGGCGGCCTGCAGTCCCTGGAAGCTGGAGTCGTTCCTTGTCATCACACGGAGCATCTGGTGTGCGGAATCCTCTAGCGACACTCCTTCTTCGAGGAACAACTTCTTCCATTCGTCATCTAAGCTGAGGCCCTGCACCTGGAGCTGGTCGAACTGCTGCTGCATCCTCACACTATACTGCGACAGGGTCTCCGTCGACCTGCGCTTGTAGTTTGAACAGGCATTCGCGACCGGCTTGGCGCCGATCGTCGTCGTGCCGTTCTCCGCTGAGAGTGTCTAGCCGTGCCAAAATGGTCTGGGCTCCATCTGCACTCGTGAGCACTGAATCTGACAAATCCTGCATCTGGCGCTGCATGTCGATATCTAGAGTCTGCAGAAGACGGTCTGCGCGCTTGGCCACTGGGATATCCGTTCCGTCTAGCCAACGCCTCACCCGTCGTCGCCACAGCTTGTAGTCCGGCCACCCCATCCAGTCTGGCGGACCTGCCAGATCTGGCTTGTTGTTCCACGATGCCGAGCTCCACGTCTGCTGCCAGCGCTGGCCGGAGCTGGTGACCCACTCGGCGTCGTGGTCCTTGGCGGAGTTCGTCCACTTCCGGCCATCCGGATCTGCGAATTGGCTGCGGCTGTAATGAGTCCAGCGGTCCTGATTACCCCACGAATCAGAAGCATCCCATGCTGCACTCGAGCCGCCTCGCCACGAACTGTCCCACGGGTCCTCTGTGACCCAGGGATCGGCTGGCTTAGTATCCATTTGTGAGTCCCGTGTTGCCAGCCGGCGCCCTCAGACGTACTGCGCGGGACTCTGGATGAGTCGAAGGCGGCCTGAATCGCGGCCGTCATCATCTCTGTGTAATTTCGACTCTCTGGGCATCTGTGAAGCCCGACTCGGGGCGCTGGCCTAGATCTCCAGCGCTGCCTACCTCGTCCCCGGTAGCGTCCTTGCTCTCCAACGACCGCTGCTCGTCGTCGCCATTGCCTGCCATGCAATAGCTGGAGGCCCCTGGTCGATACCAGAGGCTCCGCTACCAACTGTGAGATCAAAACTGTCGAGAGCAGCAGCGACGGAAGAGAGAACACAACCTTTTCAGTACAAGGGGCTGCATGTGGTGATATCTGAGGGCGCCCCTAAGCCATAGGCTACGGAAAAGGAAAGAGCAACGCTCGTGCCTTCCGAAAGGGGCACTCTTGTCACAAGGAGAATATTACAAGCAAAGCACCATGAATGTGTTTGGACTTGTCCCACGGAGCCAACACTCACACGTGTGTGTGGCAGCACATCACAGCACATCACAGCACAACACAGCACAGCACAACACAACACAGCACAGCACAACACAACACAGCACATCACAACACAGCACAGCACAACACAGTGTCTGTGTCTGTGTCTGTGTCTGTGTCTGTGTGTGTGCGTGTGCGTGTGCGTGTGCATGTGCGTGTGCGTGTGCGTGTGCGTGTGCGTGTGCGTGTGCGTGTGCGTGTGCGTGTGCGTGTGCGTGTGCGTGTGCGTGTGCGTGTGCGTGTGCGTGTGCGTGTGCGTGTGGGTGTGGGTGTGTGTGTGTGTGTGTGCGTGCGTGCGTGTGTGTGTGTGTGTATGTGTGCGTGCGTGCGTGCGTGTTTGCGTGTGTGTGTGTGTGTGTGTGTGCGTGTGCGTGTGTGTGGGAGGGAGGGGTGCGTGTGCGTGTGCGTGTGCGTGTGTGCGTGTGTGCGTTTGTGTGTGTATGTGTATGTGTGGTGTGTGTGGTGTGTTTGTGCACGTGACGCTCGGTTTTGCCCTCGAGAGGATGACCCAACGAGCCCCGCGATGGGCCAGAAAAGACCTCCGCCGGACCGACGGCAATATCGCCTCCAGGTCGCGTTGGACCACCCAGAGGAATCCAAAAGATCCCAGAAAAGTCAACGACAAGAGGTCCCGGAAGGCAGGCCCCCAAGATGCTCCCCGAGAACCCCCAAGATGCGTCCGAAAGGCCTCTGGTCCGCTACCCTGACACGGTTGCGGGATGGGCCGAAGGCCGCTTGGATAACTTTCGCAAGGTCGCCATACTTTTGCGCAAGATCTTGCGCAACATCGAGACGACGAGCTCCTGTGTTGAAGATGATAATGTCGTGCGGCTTTATCCCGAGGTGATCGATCACCTTCCTCCACTTGGTGCGCAGGTCCAGCAGCTTCACCACATCCGGCCCGAGAAGATCGTTGATCGGCGTGAGCTCGCTCTGATTAAACCCAAGACCCAGGTGGTCGTATCGGTGGGCTCTGTTCTTGACGCCAAGGCACGTCAGCGAATTGGCCATGCACATCGAGATCGAGTCCCCCAAAAACCACAAGGTGCGCCCTGCGAGAAGTCGAACGAGCTCACCGGGGTCGAACGGGCGCAGCACGCACCCGTCCGGGGACCACGTCCAGGACATCGACCGCAACAGCCGCGGGTGCGCCCCGCACGCGTAGCCATGCGCAGTGCAGGTCGCAGCCCTCTTGCGCATCGCCTCGTCGACGTCGCCAGGGACCCATGCTCGGAGCAGAGCGAGTGGAGACAACGGCAGCTCAAGACCGGCCCCTGGATTGGAGGCCTGGAAATGGACACCAACACCATCACAGGGGGTTGCCTCCACAGGGGGAAGGTGATCCTAGATTTCGGTGGTGGTGGTAATATTTCGGCCACCTTGGAAGCCAGAATATTACCACCATATCCGAGATCGGGATCTTCTTCCCTCGGTGGAGGCACACCGCCGAAGTTGGTGGTGGTGTCAACCTCTAGGCCTGCGACCGGACCCCTCCCGGCGGGGCCCCTGACGCACCCGCTCTCCCGGGCATGCCTCCTGCCGCGGCGACGAGGGCCCCCCCCCCGAAGGCCAACCGCCGCCGCCGCCCCCGCCCGCCCTCCTCCGGCCTGTGCCGCGAGCGTACTCGGAGTGGCCGTCGACCCGCCCGACGCCGCAGGTCCTCGCCGGCCCCAGGCCGCCGCGGGGCGCCGCGGGCGCGGCCGCGGGGCGGTCCGCGGGCCGGGGCGGGTCGGTCCGCCGTCGCGCCGCGGGGGTCAGCTGCAGCTGGCTCTGACCTGAAGGGGCCCTGGGACACGCAAATAATAGATAGACACATTCTGTCTTCCCCCCACTTCCCATATTTTCCCATATTCTCGGGGGAATCGAAGATGAATTGTGTCGGTGTGTTTTTCCCTCCTGATGACCGAGGGCTGGCGCCGCCCAGTCGCCGTCGGCCAGCGACACGGCGGCGAGGGCCCCCGCGACGCCCGCCGCGAGCAGCGAGTAGCAGCACAGCCTGCCCCGCGCAGGCGAGCGGGCCGGCGCGTCCATGGCCCGCTGGCGGATGGCGGCGGGGAGGGGGGAGGGGGGCTCGCGAGGGCCGCGGGCCGGCCATGGCAGCGCCTCGGGCCAGAAGTGGCTCTGGGAGAGCAGGGAGAGGATGGAGGGGGTGGTGGGCCCTCCGCTGCAACAGCCAGCACATCACCCTCGATCCTCGGCTGGCAAGCGGGGTTGCCGAAGAACCACCACGCTGAAGCAGCAGAGTGGGAGAGGATGAATAAGAGGAGGAGGAGGAGGAGGAGGAGGAGGAGGAGGAGGAGGAGGAGGAGGAGGAGGAGGAGGAGGAGGAGGGGGATGAGGGGGAGGAGGGAGCGGCGGGCCGCACTGGAACCGCTCGGCCAGATCAATCGAATGCTGCATGACTTCAAAAAAATATCCCGGCAAAGCAACCTAACAGCGATGTGTAGGAGCATATCTGGAAGCATTCCCCTTAAGATTCAGATGAGAATCCAGTTGTAGAATTGTGCTGTTCTCGCAGTCGTAGTCGCATTCGCGATGACAGTCGCAGTGGCAACGGCAGTCACAGTCACAGCCTCAGCCTCAGCCTGCCTCAGCCTCAGCCTCAGCCTGCCTCAGCCTCAGCCTGCCTCAGCCTCAGCCTCAGCCTGCTTCAGCCTCAGCCTCAGTCTGCCTTCAGCCTCGGCCTCAGCCTCAGGCTGCCTCAGCCTCAGCCTGCATCAGCCTCAGCCTCAGCCTCAGCCTGCCTCAGCATCAGCCTGCCTCAGCCTCAGCCTCAGCCTGCCTCAGCATTCAAAATGTGGCCCGGGAATGGAGTTCTGGGAACTCGAAGAACACGAAGTGGCCTACAGTTGGCTCCGGGCATTCAAAATCATGCCCAGGAATGGAGTTCTGGGAACTCGAAGACCACGAAGTGGCCTACAGTTGGCTCCGGGCATTCAAAATGTGGCCCGGGAATGGAGTTCTGGGAACTCGAAGACCACGAAGTGGCCTACAGTTGGCTCCGGGCATCAAAATTGTTCTGGCTCTTACAAACCCGAAGGAAGTGGCCTACAGTTCTCCGTTCCTCGAACCACGAAGTGGCCTACAGTTGGCTCCGGGCATTCAAAATGTGGCCCGGGAATGGAGTTCTGGGGACTCGAAGACCACGAAGTGGCCTACAGTTGGCTCCGGGCATTCAAAATGTGGCCCGGGAATGGAGTTCTGGGAAGTCGAAGAGCACGAAGTGGCCTACAGTTGGCTCCGGGCATTCAGAATGTGGCCCGGGAATGGAGTTCTGGGAGGTCGAAGAGCACGAAGTGTGTGACTGCATGCGAAAAACGATCCCGGCCGGCAAACCCCAACTCGTCCCCAACGGCTGCCCAGACCCCCCTGTGGAGTCATCTGCTGCTCTCTTTTGAGTCTACTTGAAACCTATCAGTCTTCGCTGTTAGGTAATTATCCCAGCAAAGCAACCGAACAACCATGTGCATGAGCATATATGAAAGCGTTCTTCTTTAGATCCACGTTCGGATTTGACTGGAAGCGAAACGCTGCGATCAACAATGGACGTGTCTGCAAAAGGAGGCACTACTATCAACGAGACAGCACATTCTTTTTTGTGTTCATTCCAAACGAGACGCTGCTATGCAGGGGTGTAGGTGCAAACGAGACGCCGCTATCAATGGCTTCCGCCCCAGACGAGACACGAGTATCAATGGATTTCATTTCGAACGAGACACTACTACTTACTACCACGGATGCGTCTGGAAACGAGACGCTGCTATCAATAGTGGATGTCTCTGCAAAGGAGGCACTGCTATCAACGAGACAGCACATTGTTTTGTGTTCATTCCAAACGAGACGCTGCTATCAATGGATGTAAGTCCAAACGAGACACTGCTATCAATGGATTCAGCCGCAAACGAAACGTGATGAGGAGCACCGTATCTCACTATCCACGGCTGCGCACGAGTGCAGGTGGTTCTGACGTCGATGAAAGAAGAAGGAGGAGGAGAGCGGGAGGCAAGGAACAGGTAGACGAAAGCCCTTTTAGGCTTTAGCCGGCGTGTGGGCATGCCCTTTTTGGCTGTTGCGGGGGCAAGCCCGCGCGGTCGCCCGCAGGCGACAGGGCGCCCTGGCCCTCTTCGTGAGCGCGCAGGCGCGTGGCGTACTTCATGCGCATGATTGCCCGCTGAAGCGCCCCGCGGCACGACAGCGACGGTAAAAGGACAAATTCGGTGACGCTGGAGCCTCTAATGCGACGAGGAAGCTACATATGCATCTTCTGTGACACTGGAGCTCCACAGGACAAGTCAGCTCAGCCTGCCTCAGCCTCAGCCTGCATCAGCCTCAGTCTCAGCCTCAGCCTGCGTCAGTCTCAGCCTGCTGCGCTCCCGCATACCCCTTCGGCCTCAGCCTGCCTCAGCCTCAGCCTGCATCAGCCTCAGCCTCGGCCTCATCCTGCCTCAGCCTCAGCCTGCTGCGCTCCCGCATACTCCTGCGGCCTCAGCCTGCATCAGCCTCAGCCTGCATGAGCCTCAGCCTGCATCAGCCTCAGCCTCAGCCTCAGCCTCAGCCTCAGCCTCAGCCTCAGCCTCAGCCTCAGCCTGCCTCAGCCTCAGCCTCAGCCGCACCTCCGATGGCGCCGAGGTGGCTCCCGTGCGTACCTGCACCCACGGAACTCACTGATGGCGCCGAGGTGGCTCCCGTGCGTACCTGCGCGCACGGAACACTTTTCCGATGGCGCCGAGGTGGTTCCCGTGCGTACCTGCACGCACGGAACGCACCTCCGATGGCGCCGAGGTGGCTCCCGTGCGTACCTGCACGCACGGAACGCACCTCCGATGGCGCCGAGGTGGCTCCCGTGCGTGCCTGCACGCACGGAACGCACCTCCGATGGCGCCGAGGTGGTTCCCGTGCGTACCTGCACGCACGGAATGACCTCCGCCGGATTCTCCCCGTTTCTGCCGGCTTCCGCCCGGACCCCCCTGGAGTGTCATGATGCTCTCTTTTGACCCTACTAGAAACCTATCAGCACAAGCTGTTAGGTAACAGTGGAGCTTAGGCGGCTGGGTCTCCACTTCGAGAGACACACGCATCACGCGTGTTGACCAATTTCCCCTGCCGCAGAGGACGGGGGAGGACGGGGGGAGGAGGAAGAGGAGGAGGAGGACGAGGAGGAGGAGGAGGAGAAGGAGGAGGAGGAGAAGTGGAGGAGGAGGAAGAGGAGGATGAGGATGAGGATGAGGAGGAGAAGGGGGAGGGGGAGGACGTGTATGAGCGATGCACACCCTCTTATCCCAAGTCCCCTCCTCAGAACTCTCTGCAATCATTCCGTTGCACTGCTGGACGCGCCTCCATTTAAGGCGAATAACCACCACGCTAAAGCAGCAGGGTGGGAGAGGAGGACGAGAAGGAAAAGGAGGAGGAGAACCAGTGCAAACCCAAGACGCATCGAATATGTTGCAATAAACATTCCCTTCAAGTCCTCCCTTGATAGACCCCTGCATTTGCTCGCCAAGGGCTTGGAGTCTCAAGGGCAAATCATCACGGCTGCGCAGGCTCGCTGCCAGAAAGCCGGCTACGTTCAGTCAGGCTTCATGGCAGGGAGGGCTGCGAGGACGTGGGGAGTGACCTTGACGCTGGGCGCCACGGCGGGCCTTCGTACCGAGAGCATCGAGGCGCTCCACCCCATCGGGGGGGAGCCGCTTGCAATGCTTCTTGACAAGATCTGCACATCGAGGGCGACAATAACCGCTGAGGTGGGTGATGCAGCGCACGCGGCACCGGAAGTCCACACCACAGCACGGGCAGATTGAAGAGGAAATGAATTCACGCAGTGGTGTCCGAACTCCAGGATTGGCTCTCGAGTGCGACTCCAAAGCGCGCTGCGTGGCAAAAGCGGCCGGGCACAGAGCGCAGCAGTGCACGAGAGCTCTGGAATCACCGAGTCCAGCAGGCTTCGCGCGATCGCAGACTACAACAACAACAGCAGCAACAACAACAACAACGATCATTCCAAGACTGTTCGCTCCTACCGGCCCGCGTGTCATTCACTATGAATATCCCAAACCCTGGATACCCGCCCTCTTCGTCTTTGATCGTACCCCCTTTCGGGGGGTTCTATTCCTTCCTGGTCACGTGTAATTGGAGAAGCCCCTAAACAGGGAAACGAAAAAGAAAAGACAAAAAGTCTCAGGCGGGAACCGTTGTTGTTGTAATCCGGGGGAGCAACAACGCAGTTTTACCCAGACTAAATTGTGAGGAAGTCTCAGGCGGGAGCGCCGTTCCTGAGTAAATTTGGAGGAACTCTCAGACGGGAGCAGGGGTCCTGAGTAAATTTGGAGGAAGTCTCAGGCGGGAGCCGTTGTTGTTGTAGTCCGGGGGGCCAGGGGCACAGTTTGAGCACCAAGACTTTCCCTGTCCAAAAAACAGGGTGCGAGCGTCGAGGGACACACTTTGATTGAGAAGAAGCAATATGCACCAGCAGTATGCACCAGTTAGCGCCGGGACGCCCGAGACACCCGGGACACCGCCCGGCCCAACTCTTGGACACCTCCCGGCCACCGGCGGACGGGAAACGGACTTTCGCTCCTACTGACACCCGGGACACCAGGGACACCGCCCGGCCACTGGCGGACGGGAACGGACTTTCGCTCCTACTTCGGCCTAGCTACAGGAGGATCACGCGCAGCTTCGCCTCGCCCTCACGCACGACACGAATACGAAACCGAAACCGATTTCCCGGTGGGGGGTCTCCGTTCCACTGCGATCTCACCCCCTAACCTCAGATATACACATACCTACAGGTATATGTGTATATACATGCATACATGTGTACAGATACACATGTATAATACGATATTCGTATATTCCTATCTCCATATATTCATATATTCATGCATATGTATATATCTGTATAAAAAGATATACACATTACTACCTACCTACCTACATACATACAAACATATATAGATATATATATATATATATATATATGCATCCATGCATACATGCCTACATACATACATACGTGCATGCATACATATTTCCATACACACATACACATACACATACACATACAAACATACACATAC
This sequence comes from Prorocentrum cordatum, assembly GCA_963575745.1. NCBI lineage: Eukaryota > Dinophyceae > Prorocentrales > Prorocentraceae > Prorocentrum > Prorocentrum cordatum. The sequence goes on from CAUYUJ010004637.1 coordinate 17,705, forward strand.
ACATACACACAGACATACATTTAACACATACATACATACATACATACATACATACATGCATGCATGCATGCAGGCAGACAGACAGACAGACAGACAGACAGACACATACACATACATACATGTGTTCATTGCGGGAAGTGCACCATTGAAAGACAACCGTCTGATAATACTCAATCTTGCCAAAACGCCGTTCTGGGGACTTCAACGCCGCGAATCAACGCGACTGTTGCTGTCCGACAGTCCTAAGTTGTGCCAAGACACTTCCCTTGGGACTCCAACGCCGCGAATCAACGTGACTGTCGCGCTCTGCGACCTAAATCGCGCCAACACACAATTCTTCGTACTACAACCCTGCAGATCCGTGAAACGGTTACGAACGTTTACGACGAACGTGCGAGGCGCAAAAGCGAGCGCCACACTTTGAAAAGGAACCGCCCTCCATCCTTGAAGCTGTTGCAACGTTTTACGACAACTGTGCGCGACGCTACAGCGAGAATCACATGTTGAAAACGACCCGCTCTCCGTCTGTGAAGCTGCTTCACACGTTTTAAACGGATGTGCACGGTGCTTGAAGCGAGAGCCACATGTTGAAAACAGCCCGCCCTCCATCATTGAGGCCGTTGCAAGGTTTCGGGGGCGAAAGAGCACACCACCAGAAACAACACCTGCAAACCTCAATGGTTTTTTTCCGAGGATGTAAGGCACATGCACCTTCACGTGGAAAACAACGAAGCAGCTCAGATGGAAGGCGCAATGCTACATCACGATGGGAAGCTCCCGAGGAGCACGCAGGTCTGCATGGAAGGAACACATGTACATATGCACGTGTTAAAGGCACGAAGGCACGCTCATGTGCAACACGCACTGATGCATCCACGCGAGGCAAACGCGAAACAAAGACATCGCCGCATGGAAAACAAAACTGCTGGCATGTGGTGTGTGACAAAGGGGAGATGCTTATAAGCAGAAGGGATCGAGGAGGAGGAGGAGGACAAGAGTAAACCAAAGAAGCATCAGCGATGCTACAATACACTCTCTAATCCCAAGTCCCCTCCTCATATATCCCTACAAGCTGTCCTTCACTACAAGAAGCGCCCCCATGGAAAGACCAGCATAGTTGGGCCTGCCACTTTGGCGAGCTCCAAGCTTTGGAAAAGAATTGCCTCGATCTTCCTGGCACGTACTCAGGACAGAGAAACACTATGATCATACAAATCAACGAAGTGTCGAACGATATCCCCCTTTCGACAACAGACCCCCCCACCCGTGTAAGTGTTGCATCTGTTGACACGTGTGGTCATGAGCTTCGAGGAGAAATCAAGCCACAGCTCAACTTAGAAAAAAAGAAACGCCCTGGATCCCTGCAGCGCTACTCCCTCCTTGAAGCTGTTGCAACTTGAAAGGCGAATGCGAGCGGCGACAAGGCGAGAGACACATTCTGACAAGGAGCCGCCCTCCATCCTTGAAATTGTTGCAAAGATTCACAAGAATGCGCGGGGCGCTAAGGCGAGAGCCACATTTTGATAACGACCTGTGCTCTATCCCTGAAGCTGCTGCACACTTGTACAACAACAGCGCACGGCGCTGAGCCGAAAGCCGCATGTAGAAAACGACACCAACTCCATCCTCGAAGCTGTTGTGTACTTTAAAACGAATGTGCAGGCGCTCGAGCGAGAGCCACCTGTTGAAAACAACCCGCCCCCCATCATTGAAATTGCTGCAAGCTTTAATACGAATATTCGCGGCGCAAAGGCAGGAGCCACATATTGCCCCCCCCTCCATCCTTGAAGCTGTTGCACATTTCGAGCTGTAGGATCAAAATGGTGAGGCGTGAGGCAGACTCAGGCGAAACGCCCAGCCCGCCCTACCGACACGCATGGGGGTGTGATAGGAAGGAGTCATTTGCGAGAATGGAGGAGGACGAGGAGGAGGGGGAGGAGGAGAAGAACTACGACGAGAAAGAAGAGGCGGATACGAAGGACAACAAGATCGCCCCCCGGAAAGGAGGGGGTCTCCCGAGGTCCACGGAGATCCCCAAAAAGCACGCAAACGCAGAAGCAGCCGGGGCCCTCGAAACCCAGACCTCCGACGTCATGAATTTTTCACGTCGATCCCCAGAGGTCTGGACCCCTTCCCTAGGACCGATTCTCCGTCCCGGAATCGTTTTTTGACGGTCCCGGGGCCCGGGAAGGGCCCCCGGAGGTCGAAAAAAAACACCCGCCGTGATCTTTTGACATCGCGCGGGGGGTCTGGGAGGCCCGAGCCTCGACGACGGACGGGCAGGCGCGGACGCGGGGCAGAGACGGCCCGCAAGAGGCAGCAGCACGCAAGCAGCCGCACGGACCGCCGCGACGCGCAGCACGTGGCCTCGCAGCCGCCTCTCCGCGCCGGCCTCCCGGCGAACGGCCCGGAGCCGCGAGGGCTCGAGCGCGCTGGAAGAAGCAGCTGGCCGCAGGGCCCGACTGGGCCTGTCTACAGCTGCTGTGTGACTGTATCATACCTGTCGCCGCCTGCCAGTAGGACTGGTGCTGGCACTGGCTCACTCGCAGGGGATCCTCTTGGGCCTGTTGCAGAGCAGATGATCCCCATGCGCCAGGAACCAACCCGCGCACTCTCCGCTGCGCGCGCGTCACCCCGCAGGGTTAGCGCGCCGCGCGTGGGCACGCCAAGAGAAGGAGGGGGGGGAGGAGGCGGAGGAGGAGGCGGAGGAGGAGGAGGAGGAGGAGGAGGAGGAGGAGGAGGAGGAGGAGAGGAGGAGGAGGAGGAGGAGGAGGAGGCGGAGAAGGTGGAGGAGCGGAGGCGGAGGAGGAGGAGGAGGCGGAGGCGGAGGAGGCGGAGGAGAAGGCGGAGGAGGAAGAGGAGGCGGAGGCGGAGGAGGCGGAGGAGGAGGAGGCGGAGGCGGAGGCGGAGGAGGAGGAGGAGGAGGAGGCGGAGGAGGAGGAGGAGGACGAGGCGGAGGCGGAGGAGGCGGAGGAGGGGGCGGGGCGCGGCGGGCGTCCCCCTCTCGCGCGCGCGGCGCCCGCGGCGCAGGGCGCGGTCGGTCCTGGTCGGGCGCCGTGGGCCCTCCCGTCGCGGAGGACGGGAACTGGACGAGCCTGCGCGGGGCGCGCCGGGCACGGGCGGGGCGAGGGGTCGCCCGGTCGGAGAAGGCGTTTCGCCCAATCGGGGAAGGCAGGGAGTCTTTTGTTTTTTTAGATCCACGCCCATCGCCTCCTGAGTGCTCACAGAGCGAGCAACGACGGCAATGGATGGGAGTGCCGCCGCACCGAGAAGAAGATTCGTCGGAATCGTCCTCGCCATCGCCAGCCGAGAGAGAAGGCACCAGTGGGGCCTCATCCTCCTGACGCGCAAAGGGGCCCGCGCACCTGGCGGAGAGTCGCCCTCTGGGTGATGGAGGGCGGGAAGGAGGGGGAGGAGGGAGGTAATTAGGGGGAGGGAACAGGGAGGACAAGAGAGAAGAGGAGGCCCACTGCCCGTGAAGGGGAGAGGAGAAGGAGGGAGGTCGAAGAAAAGAGGGAGAGCAAGAGGCAGCAAAGCTGTAGGGGGTCACCTGTCCGAAGAGGCGTTTCCCAATCGGTGCTTGCAGTCGTCGTCGCCGCCGCCGCCGCCGCCGTCGTCGTCGTCGTCGTCGTCGTCGTCGTCGTCGTCGTCATCGTCGTGGTCGGGGTCGGGGTCGGGGTCGTGGTCGTGGTCGTGGTCGTGGTCGTGGTCGTGGTCGTGGTCGTGGTCGTGGTCGTGGTCGTCGTCGTCGTCGGCGGCGGCGGCGGCGGCGGCGAGGTTGCAAGGATTCCGCGAAAGAGCCAAACCAAAATGTCGATTTCGGTAGCAGTCGGGCTCTAAGGTGCCTGGCTCTCTGGGTTCCGGGTTCCAGATCTTGGCGAACACTTATCTTCGATTCCAGTGGGCGGCCCAGTTCCCGGGCCCCCAGAGTACAGGCACAGAGAACAGATAGAGTGGACAGAGTAGGGGTAATTATCAGAGCGAGTAGATAAATAAGAACGCCGGCCCAACGGGCCAAAGGCGTGCTGAAATCTCTGGCAACAAGTTTAGAATACTTCTAGTTCGCACGCGGTGGCTGCCCCTGGGGGCCCCCGGACGAAACAAAAAATCCATGCAATTCCCGGGCGGTCCCCGTCACGGATGCCGGAAACCCTGGGGGCTGCTTCCAGGGCCTTCAAGAGCGTCTCAAGAGGTCCCCAAGGCGGTCTAAGAGGGCCCATAATCACCGGAAGTCGTTCCAAGATGTCCAGAATAGCCTCCAGACGGCTTCAACCGCCTCCAAGACGCCCGAAGATGCCTCCAACGACATGCCCAAGAAGCCGCCCAGAGGCAAAATTCAACGAAGTTCCATTTGTTTTTTTAAGTTTTCTTCGTTCTCACATTTTCGGCCGCCGATGCCTGGAGCCAGCCCAAGAAGCCCCTAAGATCGCTCCAAGACGGCCTACAAAAGAACCCCACCACGGCCCAAGAGGGCCCCAAAACGGTCCCAGAGGCCTCAAAAACTATCAAAAACGGACAGAGAGGGCCCCAGGACGACCACAAGATGGGGCCCAGAAGGAGGAAGCCCAACGGGCATGTCGAGCGCTCGGCCCCAAGAGATATCCAGGTTGCCCCAAGTTGCCCCCAAGAGCCCCCCACGAAGGTCCAAGAGGCCCCCAAGAGGCGCCAAGAGAGCCCTAAGCGGCATCCAAGGCGCCCCCCAGGAGGCCCACAAGAGCCCCTAAAACTGCTACACAGGAGCCCCCCCAGAACCCTCCGAAGAGACACCAAGAAACATCCATGAGGACTCTCACCCACAACAGCAGCAGCGCCGACCAGCAACGCCGCATGGCCCCCGAACGCGCACGCAAACGCCAACGATGTGAAAATAAATACGGGCTGGCGGAATCAACGAAGCGATCCAACACATACATGTATTTATAGCAAGAGAGAAAGAGAGAGAGAGAGAGAGAGAACAAACAAACAAAGAGAAATATAGATAGATAGAGTAGACAGGGTAGACAGAGCAGGGAGAGGATAGAGCGAAGAGTAGAGAACTGTGTATAATGAATCGAAGGCAGAAAACATAGAGCAGACAGCAATGTAGAAAAGCGAGTAACACAGGGTAGAGGGCAAGCAATACATATGTGATATTGGAGAGTAGAAGATAAAGAGTAGAGAGCGGAGGGGTACATATCTGATGTAGGCGGGGAGGGCGCAGAGTGGAGAGTAGATAAGTACGGTAGATCATGGATGGCAAGGAATAATGAACACAGAGAGCCACATTCGTCCTTCTCTGCTTTCGCACACCAGCGCACTGCCTTGACATGTTGCGTTCGAGCGACTGCTTGGGCCTTTCTCTCTATTGAAGTGTCGTTTCGCGGCTGGGTTCCATCCCCAGCCAGGCCCCCCGACAGGGAGTCGGGGGAAGAAATGAAGGGTGAGGAGGAGGACGACAGAGGGGGAAGAGAGAAGGACGAAGAGAAGGAGGAGGAGGAAGAGGAGGAGGAGGAAGAGGAGGAGGATTGTGTGTGGGCGACTTTCCCGAGTAACGCGACGCAACTCACCGAGGTCACACGGAGCCACTCGGGGTGGCGCTCGGGTCTATTTTGGGCCAGGCCGACGCGTGACTTCCTTACCAGTTGCGCCACCTGCGGAGCTCATGGATGCAGGAGGGCATACATCTTCCACCCATCACTTCCCATAGCGCTGACTGCCGATGACCACATGCGGTTGTCAGAACGGTCCTGTAACCCCCCAAGTGACCCCATTGTGTTGCGCGCAGTCGCAATCGGGAAGCTGCGTACATTGGAGGAAAAGGACGGAAAGGTGGCGGATGACCAGAAGGATGGGCGGGAGGAAGAAGAGGAAGATGCGGAAGGAGGCGGAGGGAGAGGAGGAACAGCAGCAGCAGGAGCAGGAGCAGCGGGAGGAGGAGGACCAGGGGAAGGGTAGTGAAAAGGAGAAGGACGACAACGATAAGGAAGCACTCGGCTCCAAAACTGTTGCCCGCGCTGGGGCGAGAGCGCCATTCTAAACGACGAGAGCAATGCGCCAATCTTGAAGTTAGAGAACACTATCTGGAAGAACCAAACATGTTCGACCGAACACAACACATCAAGCATCAATGTTTGAAATCATGTCCCATGCGCGCAAACACACCATATGCCGGAGAAAAAGGGGCCCCGCTCCACAGAATCTGGGGAGAAAGGAGAACAGTATTCATATCAAGCGAGGTGCGCCCCCGCCACATCTGACATCCGACCACGCACCCATCCACTCCCGTTGCGCTGAACTTTCCCGATCCGCCGACAGGTGTCATAACGAACCTGGAACCCACCAAAAGGACCCCCATCGTGTCATGCTCAATCTGAAAAGGGGAACTGTACATTGGAGGAGGAGGTGGCAGATAAGCAGGAGGATGAGCCAGAGGAAGAGAAGGAGGATGAGGGCAGAGGAGGAGGATGATTAGAAGGAACAGCAACAGCAACAGCAGGAGCAGGAGTGGCAGGAGGAGCAAGAGGACCAGGGGAAGGCGGAGGAGGGGAAAGGAGAAGGACGATAAGGACAAGGAAACACTCGGATCCAGAAATGTGACACGCGCTGGGGCGAGAGCGCCATCCTAAACGACGAGAGCACAACGCCGATCTTGAACTGAGGCCAACGCTGCAGCGGGATCACGCTGTGAAACAACGAAAACGCTCCAATTGCAAACAACATGCGAAAATAACATGTTTGGGAATCCGGTTGAAACCGCAGTGCACGGAGATAGCGCGAGACTTTCAGGACGTGACCCGGGGAGAGAGGAGAGTAGTACTCATCTTGGGTAAGTGTTTAGTAGTCCCTGTAGACGGGGGGGTGATGAGGAGTAGGAGGAGGAGGAGGAGGAGGCGGAGGCGGAGGGAAAGGAGGACAGACGGGGAGAGAGAAGGACGAGGAGGACGAGGAGGGGGAGGAGGGGGAGGATGGAGGGAGGGAGGGAGGGAGGGAGAGATGGAGGGAGGGAGCGAGGGAGTGAGGAGGCGGAGGAGGAGGAGGAGGAGGAGGACGGAGGATGGGGGGGGGCAGCGACGGCTGTCACCACGGCCGGGCAGAGGCAGACCACGAGGCGGGCCGCGCAGGAGTCGCGCCTCCCGAGCGGCCCGGCGGGAATGGAATGGCCCGGGGCGCCAGCAGCACCGAAGGCAAACGGCTCGCCTCCTGGCGGCGGAGGAGGGGGAGGAGGGAGGGGGGTGGGAAAGGAAAGAGGAAGGGAGGACGGAGGAAGGGGGACGGAGGAGAGGGGACGGAGGACTTGAAGTGATTTGGCTTTGGGGCGCCTTAGCCCAAGTAGTGGGCCCGGGGGAAGGGGGAGAGGAGGAGAAAGAGAGAGAGAGAGGAAGAGAACGGACACACATAGATGCACATATAGTTATAGAAAATACGATTGGCATGTATAAGACGAGAGGGATACACATGCATACCCATATGCCTATACAAACATACATACATACATACATACATGCATGCATGCATGCATGCATACATACATACATACATACATATCTACGTAGACATGTACATACGTACATATGCACATACATGTTCCAATACCACCGTGGGCCCAACACATGGTTTCGAGCAACCAATGTTGCGCAGTCAATGTGGACCAACCTATGTGGCGCAATCTACGTGGAACAGTCCATGCTGTGCACTCTATGTTGTGCAATCAACGTTACACAATTTAGGTTGTACAAAACGTGTGGGGCAGCTCATGTGGTGCAGCATATGTGGTGCAAGCGGTGTGCAATTTACGTGGTGCAATCTGCGTGGTGCAACCTACGCTGTGCAATCACTGTGGTGCAGTCGACGTGGTGCAATCCGCGTGGTGCAATCTATGTGGTGCAATTCACTTTGACCGTCTTGAAGCTGTTCTCTCCACTGCTCGTGCAAACATCCCACCCTCCCACCCGCAACTTGGTCGCAAGACCTCTTAAGACAAGACCGTGACGGTAGGTACCACATGACACTTGGCCACGACACCGAAGCCGACGACGACAGCGACAACGACGACGACGGCGCCGCCGACACCGACTACGACGACACCGACGACGTCTCCAACGACTTCGACGACGACAACGACGACGACGACACCGACGACGACGACGACACCGACGACGACGACGACGACGCCGACGACGACGATGACGACGACGACGACGACGCCGACGACGACGACGACGACGACAACGACGTCGCCAACGAAGACGACGACGAGGGAGGAGGGAGGACGACGACGGCGACAACGAAGACAACGACGATAACGACGACAACGACGGGGGAGGGGGGAGGACGGCGACGACGCGAATGACGAAGAAGGAGGAAGGACGGCGACGCCGACGACGACAACGACGAGGGAGGAGGGAAGACGACGACGACGACGACAACGACGACGACGACGACGACGGCGACGAAATAGGAGGGACGACGACGAGACGCCGACGACGGACGACGACGACGACGAGGGAGGAGGAGGAAGGACGACCACGGCGACAACGACGACGGAAACGACCACGACGCCAAAGAGGACGACGACGACGAACACGAGGAAAGACAGAGGACGACGTAGGCGACGACGACGACGACGCGGGAGGGAGGACGGCGACGACGACGACGACGACGACGACGCCAGAGCGCGCGCGCACGCTTTTGTTGAAAATCCGTGTTGCGGAACCTTTTGTTTTTGTAGGTTTTTTGGGCAAGCGATTTTGAAATCATTCCGAAACCGATGGGTTTTGATGGATTTCGGCATACGCGCGCGACGACGCGCGCGTCTGCACTTCGTCCCGTTTTTTGCAAAGGATTCTCGCGACGGCACACGCGCAAGGGCGTTCGACAGATTTCGACATGCGCGCGCGAAACCCGTTTGGCAACATGTTGTGGAAATCTTGGAAAACAACCAATGGCCTTTTTGAAGATTTCGCAAGAGCTCGCGCGTAAGCTTTTTTAGCAAATCAGTGTTGCGAAACCCTGTGTGTTTGTATGTTTTTTGGGAGCTCGATTGCGAAATCCTTCCGACACCACAGGTTTTCGAAGGATTTCGGCATGCTCGCGCGGCGGCCGCGCGCATGTGCGCCTTATGGTATTATCTACAAGGGATTCGTGAAAAAATGTCATGCCAGAACAAAAAATGTAACCGCATAGTGTTTTTGTTTACCCGGGATTACCCGGGAACCTCAGGGGGGTGAACCCGGCTGGCCTGGGACATTGTGATTTCATAGTTAAAATGGACATGTGGTCAGAATCATGCGTGATTTACACAAGACGCGGGGGTAGTGCTAATGCACGGGGGGGGTCTATTCTCTTCTCAGAAAGGAGAACTGATTTAAACAAACGAACTGACACATCCCTCCCATGCTCTTGCAAACATCCCACCCACCCACCCGTTACTTGGTTTGCATAAACCCATGCGGTGACGAGTGCGATGCATACCTGGCGTTGGCTGGTGCATCTTCGCGGCCGCGCCAGCCCTAGCACGCGCGCGCAACGGCCAGCTAGTTTGGCACGACCGACGCGGCCGCGGTGGCGCCAAGCGGGCACTTCACTGCGAGTCGGCGGCTTGGGCGGCCGCGGTATCATGGCAACGCCGACAACGGTAGACACGATTATGAAAATAGCGACGATGGTGACGATGGTGGCGATGGCGACGGCAAGGCCAACGACGGCGCCGATGCTGATCGCGCCGACGACGATGACGGCGTTATAGATCCCTCTCTCCCTCTCTCTCTTTTCCTCTCTCTCTCTCTGTATATACATATCGCAAGAGCGCGAACGCACGTTTTTTAAACAACTGATGTTGCGAAACCCTGTGTTTGAATGTTGCTTTGGACACTCAGTGTTGAAAGCGCTGTGAAGCCGAAAGCTTTGTAACACAAAAGTTTTCGGCATGCGCGCGCGACGACGCGCGCGCGTGTAGTGCGTCACAGATGGTGCAACATATTCTCGCGACGGCACGCCCGCAAGGGCGTTCGAACGATTTCGACATGCGCGCGCGAGGCCCGTTTGGTGGTTTGCTCTGGAAATGTCTAAGACAAGCCAATTGTTTTTTTGAGGATTCGCAGGAGCGCGCACGTTTTTTTTGCATACCCGCGTTGCGAAACCATGTGCTTATATATATATATATATATATATATATATATATATAATATATATAGTGGGCTTGAAAGATTTCGGCATATGCGCGCACTCTTTTATCAAAACCGTAAACACGTTTGCGATGACCACTTGCAAACAAATGGGACGAACTTGTCATGGCAACGCCGACAACGGTAGACACAATGATGATAGCAGCGGTGCTGGTGACGTTGTTCGCACCAACGAAGGCGCGGCCAGTGCGGGCGCCGATGCTGATCACGCCGACGACGATGACGGCGTCCTCGCGTCGGTGATGCAGGTGTTGGGAAAAGTTCGACATGTGCACGCGGCCGACGCGCGAGTGGCCCGCATTGTTTTATGTGACACGGATCGCCCCCCCACCCCCAGCACGCGCGCAAAAGCGTGCGAATGATGTCGGCATGCGGCGCCAGAGGCCGGTTTCGCAAAATTCCACGAATATGTTGAAACATCGATGGCTTCCCTGAAAATTCGCAAGAGCGCGCGCGCAAGTTGTGCTTGAAAACTGGTGTTGCGAAACGATGTGTTTTTGAATGTTGTTGGGGCACTCGGTCTTGGAATCGCTACGAAAGGTTTTTGAAGAATTTCGGCATGCGCGCGCTGACGCGCGCGTGTGCACTTCGTCCCTACTTGTTGTACAGGAGTCTCGCGACGGCACGCGCGCAAAGGCGTTCGAACGATTTCGGCATGCGCGCGCACCCCATGTGGTAGCATGTTCAGAAAATGTTGAAACACCGATGTGTTATGTGTGTATATAAATGTATCGCAAGAGCGCGCTTGCGCGTTTGTTTTTTGTTTGATAACTCGTGCTGCGAATCCATGTTTTCTCATTGTTGTTACATGTGTTTGCGCACTCGATTTTAACATCCTTCCGGGACCGAGAATTGTTGAGGGATTTCGGCACGCGCGCGCGACGACGCGCGCGTGCACTTCATCTAACTCGTTTGCAAAACATTCTTGGGAACTTCTGATTATTTGATAAACGTGTGCGCGCATAGTATTTGTTGCAGAAGGCTCGGATGGTGGGGGGGTCGAGCCCCGCTCGGCTGGGATGGTACGAGCTTATATTTAGGATGGACGATGGGTAGAATCATACGTAACTCGCGAAACACAAAGGTGTACCGATAAAGCAGGGTGGTGGGGGGGATCCGAATTCTTTTTTAGAGCGGCGAATAGCAGCATAGTTTACCCTGCCGAACTTGAAGTTGTCAGCATTTGTCAACTCCACTGCTCGCGCAGTCTTCCCACCCACCCACCCGCAACTTGGCTTGCAAAACCCAAGCGGCGTCGATTGCGATGAGTGCCTGGAGTTGGCTAGTGCAGCTCTGCGGCCGCGCTCGCCCGCGCATGCTCGCGCGCGCAGCGGCCAGCAAGTTTAGCGCGACCGACGCGGCCGCGGTGGCGCTGACCCCTGCACACCTCCCAGCGGGCACTTCACTGCGAGTCGGTGACTTGGGCGGGCGCGGTATCATGGCAACGTTGACAAAGGTGGGCGCGATGATATGGTAGCGATGCTGGTGACGATGGCGACAACGACGACGGCAAAGCCAGTGACGGCGCCGATGCTGATCACGCCGACGACGATGGCGGCGTCCTCGCGTCGGTGATGAAAGTTTTGGGGGCAGTTCGACACCTCCGAGGGGAACCGAAGCGGGGCAAGGCGAGCGACAAGGAGCGCGGCCCAGGAGACGGAGAGAAACTCTCCAGCGGGGGGGGGGGGCATCGCCCCAAGAGGAGCAGTCCAAGAGGTGGCCGCCAGGTCCCATCAGCCGAACACAACAGGATCTCATCCACAAGAAACCTTCCACAAGAAATCCAACCCTAAGACCCCATGACGTCCATTGATTTTTGGTGTGGGAGCGTCACGCTTTCCATAGCAAAACCATCGAAACCTAAGAAACCCAGGGCACACTGGAGGTAAGCAGGGTGTTTCTTGGCATGGGCTTCCACATTGCAGTCGGACCTAGGCCAGAAAAACATCCTTCAAGCACATAGACCCTCCGCCGGCCAAAACTCACAGGGCATCCAAGGGTAAGTACCCTCCCCAGGGTGCACAAGATCATCAAACGGGAACGAAGGACATCAGGGTGCCCTCCCCGAGCCGACCTCGATCTTACACCTCGGTCCGACTGCACGGCGACTGTGCGGCGTCCACGCAGCGGGTG
>CAUYUJ010004637.1:35000-42500 GCA_963575745.1 Prorocentrum cordatum
ATGCCATTGTTTGTCCCCCTACAGAGTCAAGTAAGATTGATAGTATTTGCCTGGCTGGGAGCGTGACTGAATCTACGCAAGACCAGGGTCTGAATTTCAGGAAGGTGCGATGGCGAATTCTCAAATCGTACAAACTTGCCTGACTGTCTGTAGCGACCGACCACGCTGCTGCACGTCGGGCTGCATGGCGGAACGCTCGGAAGAGCTCGCGTGATCCGCGTGCCAACACGAGGCTGCATGAGGCTGCTGCCACTGCGGTCCCCGACCTCGAAACACCATGAATGGAAGCGCGTTTTTTTGTATTTTCGGCGATGATGGGCATCATAAGGTTGGGGGGGGAAGGAAGGGCCAGGGGGGGGGGTATAGTGTAACGCCTCCCCCCAGCCGTGCGCACGGCGGCAGTGCCCGAGCGCACTGGGGGGGGAGGGGCGTTACGTTATAGGGCGGGGAAGGGGGGCCGGCGGGGGCTATGATGCCCATTACGCCCCAAGCAGTAAAGAAACACGCTCCTGCTATTCGTGCTGCGACGATGCGGGCGCTGTCTGGGAATGCCTGAAGGATATGTCTGGGCAGTTCGTATTGGGATGTGCGGGCGCGGCGCAAGAGCTCCCTCTGCCCCCCCCCTCCAGACCTGCTCAACCGACAGCATGAGATTATCGGGAAGGGGGTGAGCCCGATGATCCGGCTTCTCGCTGGACCCGAAAAAACAGTCGCACATGAGGTCTCTCTGTAAAGCCTGGATGCACCCATCGTGCTACCATAGGAGGCACGCATCACAAGGAGCGAAAGGGCAAATCTGGCCACGGCGACACTTTCCTACCTTCGAATTGCCGGCTATTTCCTTGTTAACTGTAGGGTGCAAATGTTCTAGCCAGCATCCTTCTCAACATACTTAAACAAGGAGGCGCAGAAGGAACTCTCAGAGAGTCACAATATGGCTTCAGGCCAGAACACGCGGCACCAGCGACGCATTGTTTTTGGCACGCAGGCTGATCGACGCCACATTGGAATAAAAAGATGGTAAACTGTTTTTGATATCGGATTGAAGGGTGCTCCTTGTTATGTCGATTAATTCTGGGAAAGGTGGACAAACGCGTGGAGGCAGAAACACCGAACAGACAAACCAGATCGTACTTGATCGCAGAGGACTTGTTGTATGCAAATGACACCATGCTTCGCGCCAGAGAATCGGATGTATTACAAACTCACCTGGATTTGGTAAGTGACGTTTGGAAACATTACGGCTTGGAGCTCAATTCAAAGAAAATGGTACTGCTACGGGTACGATGAAACGGGGTTGTCCGTGTGTTTTTATGTAGTCCCCATACGATTCCTTCAAGGAAAGAGAACCTTCATGTTATCCTTTACATAGAGGAGTCGTATGGGAACTAGATAAAACATATATGGGAGATGCATGGGGCTCTATTTGGGATCTATATGGGCTCTCTATATGAGACTTGTAGAGACACGGGTGATCAGCCCCGCCCCCCCCCCCCTTCCTTTCCGCGCCACGACGGCCACCCCGCCCGCCGCGCCGCGCCTCACTCCCATCCCCGCCCCATTCCACGCGCACGCGCACGCCCCGCCCGCCCCATTCCACGCGCGCACGCACGCGCGCGCCGACGACTTGCCGTCGCCGTCGCAGCGGAGAGCCGTGGGAATTATTAGACGTCGACTACAGTCCGTACGGGGAGTAAGAACCACGTTAGCCTCAGGGTGCGCTAATGTCATTCGGCGTTTGACCCCTCGGACGCCCGTCGTGAAGGTCCCCCCGTGGGGCCGTCGGCCTTTGGCTGAAGGGTTCGCGTTCGTGACCCACGTTCTTGTGGCCACATTGCGGCTGCGCTGCGGCCGCTGGTACAACAACAGAGTGCCACTCGAGCAACAAACTATTCAGCACCCTGCAGACCAACGAGGGGCACCGTGGTTTTCGAAAAAAACGCCCACCCGTATTTCTCGTTGAAGCGCGTCCAACCCCGGGCCCCAATTTCAAAGTCGGGGGCGTTCGACGAGGGGGAGTGCGAATCGTTTCGAAATAAACGCCCACTTTTGCAAAACGCTTCCTGCGCGACAGGATGAACATTGAAATTTGGGGCGTGGGGGCGAGCTTGCGCCGCCCCTTGAACGTTGCCGATGAGTTTTTGTTTTCGAAAACACGGGTAGCACTACAATGCGCCGCAACACTAAACTGGTATATCGAGCCCACCGCGGCGCCAAGATCTCCCCAGAAGCCCCCGAGGCGCCCCCAAGAAGCGTCAAGAGGTCTCCAAAGACTTCCAAGAAGCCCGCAAGAGGCCCCAAGAGGCCCCCAAGAAGCCCGAGAAAGGCACCCAAGATCCCTCGGAGAGGCTCCCGAGAAGTATTCCAAGGAAGACCTATAGGCCTGTCATCCACAACCGAGGCATGGAGGCGTGACGGGCCGAAGGCCACTAGATCTGATGCCCCATGTGGCTTGCCACAGCGGTGCACGGCGTGGCAGATGTTAGGCAGTTGTTGGTTCCTGGCTAAGGGTTCCCAAGGGCCTTCGGCCCAACCCGCTGGCCACCCGTAAGGATGCACAAACTTCAGCCTGAGGCCGAGATGGAGGTGATCAAACCAGAGCGCCCAAATACAGCAAACACGGCAAGCAAGAACGAAGAGCTAAGCGCAAGTCCAGTGCGCCGTACAACAACTAAACCAAGAAGAAGGGACAGAAAAACAAGCACAGCGATACAAACAGCTCCCCCAGTGAACATGGCCTCGTCTAGAGATGAGGCCTCCGTTGGCCTCTCCATCAGGACCCGTACACTTCCCAGGTCGCTGGTTCTGCCGCTCCAGACGGCCGCCCGCCAAGACGGTCTCCAAGACGGCTGCGATGGCCCCAAGAGAGCCCAAGATGGCACCATGCCGGGCCGAGATGCCCCCAAGAGGGCCCCCAAGAGGGCTCCAAAACGGCCGAAAAGGCCTTCAAGAGGACCTCCAGAAGGCCCGAAGTGGCCAACATCCGTGTTTGTTTCCCATCGGTTGTTGAAGGATTATGGCGGTTGCTCATGTTCGGCCTTCAGACGGCCCCAGAGGCTACCAAGCTGGCCCCAAGAGCGCCCAAGAGGCCTCCGAGGTGGCTCCCTGACGGCCCAAGAGGCCCCCTAGACGGCCTCAAGAGTGGCCTAAGACAGCTCAGGAGACCCTCGAAGACGGCCCTGAAGCGCCCCTAGAGGGCCCCAAACCATCCCAGACGGCTCCCAACACGGCTTCCGACGGCGTCAGACGGGCCAGGAACGCCCTCAGACGGCCAAAGAATACACCGAGGAGCCTCCCCCAAGAGGCCCAAGGAAGCCCCCAAGAGGCCTCCCGGAGGCCCCGAGGAAGCTCCCAAGAGGCCCCCTGAGTGCCCTCAGAGGCTCCCTGAGTGGCCTACTCCGCCTCCTCCTCCTCCTCCTCCTCCTCCTCCTCTTCCCCTTCCTTTTTCCTTTCTCTCCTCCTCTTGTTCTGGGGGGCACACGGGGTTTCCGCAACGGCTGGGGGAACACATAGTCCGATAGCTTCGCCGAGCTCTAGCCGCCACGCTCGGCCACACAGGCGCTTCCGAAAGACACGGGGCGGCGGTGATTTACCGCAGGCGTCTCAGATCCGCCGCCCCCTGTTTTATCACAGGGGGTGCTCGGCGTGCGAGACGTTGCGCTTGGCGTGCTAGACGTTCCAAATGGCCTGAAGCTTTACCCGCTGCGGCCGCACGGCAAGACCTGGGCGGGGCTCCATACCCAGAAAGTCAGGCTCCAAGACGGTCTAGATTGCCTCCCAGACGGACCCAAGACGCCTCCAAGACGGCGAAAGCGGCCGCCAAGACGGTCCCGAGACGGCCAAGATGGCCCAAGAAGGCCTCCAGGCGGCCAAAATCATGGATTCCAATTCTTTTAGTTCCTCAATTATTTTAGGGTTCTCGCCTTTTCGGGCTTCCGACGCGCCAAGACGGCCCCATAGGCCTCTAAGACCGCCCCAAGACGGACCAAGAGGCCTCCAAGAGAACCGCCAAGGCCCCCGAGACGGCTCCAAGACGGCCTCACAAACCTGAGGGGCCCCCACGACGGCCTCCGAAGGCTGAGAGGTCCTTCAGAAGCCCCCGAGGGGCCCCCTAAGAGGCCCCCAAGTGATCCCAGGAGGTCCCCAATAGGCCCCAGGAGGCCGCCAAGAGGCCCCTCAGAGGCCCCCTTAACAGGCTACCAGAAGACCACAAGATGGCACCAAGAGGCCTCCTTTTCCACCACCACCTCCTCCTCCTCCTCCTCCTCCTCCTCCTCCTCCTCCTCCTCCTCCCTATGTTCCCCCAAGGGAATCTACGGGAGGGGCACATCGTCCAATAGCTTGGTCAGACTTTGGCCCAACGTTAGGCCGCATGGGCATTTCTGGAAGGTGGGTGGGGGGCGACGGTTCGCCGCTGGCGTCTTCGATGATCCCTTTGGAGCCCTTCTAGATTCTTCGAAATCCATCGGAATCCGTAAGAACTCCGTATGGCTCATTAGGAAGTCATTCGGGCATCCGCACGAATCCTCATGACGCCCCTGGGAAATCATTTGAACATCCCAAGACTCCTTAGGCCTCCTTCGGGTTTCTTAATGGCTCCTGAGGGTCCCCAAAAACGTTTCCATCGCTTGGCGGCACACCTCTCGCTTCCGCCGCCCTCCGCCGAGCTTCCGCCGGCTTCCGCTGGCGGAGGCGGCCTCGTTTTACTTCCGCCGACCTTCCGCCGTGGAAGAGATGACAACTCCTTCTACCCCCGAAGGCGAGGCCCTTTTCGGAACGCCCCGTGTGTGGGGGGCATTGGCAGATGAACGTGGCAGGAGTGCTCGCTGATCGATCCCGAGGCCTGTGGCTCCCTTGCTCGGGCTCCCTGGTCCTGGCTCCCTGCTGCCCCCCCCTTCAGCATCCCTGCTCTCGGCTCCGTGCTGCCTTCCTCGGCCACACCAGCGCCAAGCAATGCCACGCAGCGCCAGGCAACGACAAGCCATGACAGCTGCCCCAAGCCACGCCAGGGCAACGAGTCCAAGCAATGCCAGATGTGCAGATGCAGTGCCAAACTATGCCAAGCAGCGGTTCCAGGCCATGCCAGGCAGCGCCGAGCAATGCAACACAATGCTTTGCATTGCTCAGAACTGCTTCTTGCCTATCTCTGATTTAAGACGAAGCCAAGACGAGGATAACATCGGGTGAGGATAAATCGAGAATCTCTGAGATCCTGCGGCTCTGGAGGATGTCTCGGGCGCCGCGGCCTTCTCAAAGCGCTCTGGATAGCTCTGAGAGCGCTCCGGGACGCTTTGAAACGGACTTATCCTCGTCCTAGCCCCGTCCGATGATTGGCACCGCGCCTGGTTCATGCCCGAGGGGCTTCTGGAAGGCATCGAGCGACTCGCGCCACCTCAGGGATCTTCTGATCTGGTCAGTCCAGGCCCAGGTCAGTCAGGCCTTAGGGCCTTGCAGAATCCTGCAAGATCCTGCGCCCAAACCTAGGTCAACGCGAAGGATCCTGCAGGATCCTGCACCCAAGCCCAGGCCAATGCGACCCCGAACCTGCAGGATCCTGCAAGATCGGGCGCTCTGGCTGACCCCCGGTTGCATTGACCCCCGTCTCTTGAGCCCCGTTTGCGACTCGCGCCACTCGGGGGCGGCCAAGAGGGGGGCGTCCAAGAGGGGGGGGGGGGGGGGGGAAATGGGGTGCAAATCATGGCTGGCGGCATGTGCGGCCCAGGGGGGAGGGGGGGGGCCAGGGACCGTTGAGATAAGAAGAGGCCCAAGTAATCTGGGGAGATATCTCCTGGCCCTCGCCCTGACGTCCCCCCCCCCTCTCTTAGCCTCCGCCCCCCCCCCCCTCTCTTGGCCGCCGCTGCCCGAGCCACCATCGCCGCTGCCGCCTCCGCGTCGCTCCGTCCTGCCGCGCCCGACCGGCCCTCTCGGGCCCCTCCCCGCCCCGCCTCCTCCCCCGGGGAGGGGGGGCGCGCTCCGCGTGCCGCCGAGGCCTTCTCGCCAGATCGCTCTCGGGCGTCCGCTCCCCGCAGGCCAGTGTTCGATGCCGCGCGCGTGCCTTTGCCGTGGGTCGGGCGTGTCCCCCTGCAGGCGGATGTTGGGCGAAACATGAAAAATACCCCCTAAAATACCCCCCAAAAATTATTCAAAATAATCAGAACATCGTCCCCAGACCATGTTCAGACTATTTCTAAATACTCCTCCTGTAGAGGGACAGGCCCGACTGAATCTTTGCCGCAAGACGGTCCAGGCTGTTCCTCGATGGTCCGCGCGCTCCCCAGACAGGGCACGCGTCCGGGCGAGATGCCAGGCTCCCCCGTGCCGCCGAGGCCCTCGCCAGATCGCTCTCGGGCGTCCACTCCCCGTGCCTGCTTTCGATGCCGCGCGCGCGCCTTTCTTCGCAAGACGATCCAGGATGTTCCTCGATGGCAGGAGAGCCCAGAATCGAATCGATAAGTCGAATCGGCGATCGAAATGAATCGGATCAGCGGAAATCGGCAGCCGAGTGGGGAAAAATCGAATCGGTAGACACTGGCTAGCGGCTAGTAGGCATCCATTGAGATATCGGATCCCAAATCGGAATCCGACGTCGACTCGAATCGCAATCGGAATCCATCGAGATCGAATCGAATCGGATCGGCGGAATCGACATGAGCCTTGCGACGGTCCCCGCCCCCCCAAAAGAGGTGCACGCGTCCGAGCGCTGCCGAGCTCCCCGGGGCCACCGAGGCTTCCGCCCCTCGGGGCGGCACCGGACTCGGGGGCCTCTGGAGGGCGTCCTCTTCCAGGGGGACCCGGTGCCGTCTGCTGCTCCTCCACCAGCGCTCCTCCTGCGCCGCTGCGGCTGCTCCTCCCGCTCCTGCCTTCTCGCTCTCCGCTTCGGCTCTTCCCCTTCCCGCTTCTGATCCTCGTCCTCGTCCTCGTCTGCCTCGTCCTCGTCTCTTCCGATTATTCCTCCCCCTCGTCCTCGTCTCCTCGTTCTGATCCTTGTCCTCGTCTTCCTATTCTTCCTCGCCCCTCCTTCTGCGCCTCCTCATCACCCGGGCGGCCTGGAGTCGTTCTACGCAGCTGGATTTCAAGTGAGGCGCGCATGCGGCGTTCAGCGTCAATTATGTAGCTTCATTTCAAGTTGGTGTCCGCAGAGCTCTTGGTTGTGATCATCTGGAGCACAGCTCAACTAAGACGAACTAGCGGGTTTGCTGCGTTTGGTAATTCTGGTCATCAGGGTGCTTGAACGCATTGCACCACAATGTGTTCAATACTGTCTATGTTACCGCGTGTCACCAGCCGCTACCGTTTTCATATCCGCAACTTCGCAAATAGTTTTGGTACTCATCCCAACTTGGGCACTCATGCTGTCTTCCCAAACGAATGCACGCACGCAGCAAGGCCGCCTGGCTGTACAGCTAAGCGCATCACGCTTGGACAGTGGCTGTGAGGCTACTTGACTGTTCGTGGAGATATGGCTAAACAGCGCAATATACCCAATTCAGATACACTACC
>CAUYUJ010004637.1:50000-62500 GCA_963575745.1 Prorocentrum cordatum
GGTTCTCTTGGTGGCCTCTGGCCTGCCCGGTGTGCCGTGCAATGATGGCACCTCCGCTCATCCGACGAGATGCTCCTTCGCTGCAGCGCCGGCCACGCTTCGGGAACGGCGCTCTGTCCCCGTCGCCCAGAATGGCGCCCTCGCCCCAGCACGGACCACGCTTCTGGATCCGACTCCTTCCTCGTCGCCGCCGTCCCTCTCCTCTCCCCTCCTCTGCCTTCCCCTCGTCCTCCAGCTCCCCCTGCTCCTCCTCCTCCCTTCCGTCCCCCTCCTCCTCCTCCTCCTCCTTCTGCTGCTCGCCCGCCTCCTCCTTCTCATCCTCCTCCAGAGGACCTGGCCTCCTTCTGTAGATTGCACGGCGAACGATGTGCGGAAAATCCTTCAAGTGCCACTTGGGGATGAAACTCCTCTGGGAATCGAGTCCATCAAGGTGCTCTAGAGACGGATTCAAAGCGACGGGGAGGGATGGATGGGAGGGTTAAGATGTCAGGTATGGCGCCCTCCGGTATCCCGCCCTCTCCGTGCATTGTTTTTTCCCAAACACAGGATGTCATCGTTTGGTGGTTCAAATGGTTGTTGCTCCCATCAGAACGTTTTCGGTTTCTTAAACCATGCGCCCGCTGCAGCGTGGGCATCATTCTAGGATCGGCGCTTGGCTCCCGTCGTCCAAAACGGCGCTCTCGCCCCAGCAAGGGCCACTTTTCTGGATTCGGCTCCTTCCTCCTCGTTATCGTTCCGTTCCTCTGACCATCCAGCTCCTGCCGCTCCTCCTGCTCCAGATCCTACTGGTACTGCCTCTCCCCGCCCTCCCCCTGTCTTCATCCTCTGCGCTTTCCTCCTACTCGTCCGCCACCCCCTCCTCTACTGTACGCAACTCCCCCTTTTTTGTCTGATTGCGCATAGCGCGATAGGGTCGTTGTGAGGGTTCCGGGTCCGCTTTTGACACGAGCGCACCCAGCTCGCCCCCCCCCCTCTCCCCTCTCCATAGAAGAAGAACAACTACATTGACATAAACTTCCGGAGCTCCGCTCAGATTGGTTTCTTGGATCTGCGCTGGGCCCCTCTCCCTGGCGCACGGAGCGCGCCAGGGGCGGCGCCAGGGGCGGCGCCAGCGGCGCCGCCAGAGGGGGGTCCAACGCCGATCCCAAAAATCTGCGCGGACCTCCCGCTTTGTTTTATGAATGCAGTTGTCTCTTTCTTCGACGCCCCGTCTTCGTCCGACCCCGCCGCTCCTGCATCCCAGTCCCCCCCTCCCTCCGAGCCGGCGGCACGACGTGGGCGCCCGCAAACTGCAGAGCTGGAAGGAGGAGGAAGAGGAGGAGGAGGAATAAGAGGAGGAGGAGGAGGAGGAGGAGGAGGAGGAGGAGGAGGAGGAGGAGGAGGAGGAGGAGGAGGAATAAGAGGAGGAGGAGGAGGAATAAGAGGAGGAGAGGAGGAGCAGGAGGAGGAAGAGGAGGGGGAAAGGGTCGGATCGGATCGGCACCAGCAGAGGAATGGGAGGAGGAAGGGCAGCAGTAGGAGGGGAAGAAACAAGGCGCGGGGCTCCAGGCTCGAGGCGGCTGATCTTTGGGGACCCGAAACGATGCGGTGACGGAACGTGCGGTGACCTCGAAATCCCCCAAGACCTCACCGCACGGTCCCGCACGGTCTTGAGACCCTGGAGGCCCCTGTCGCCCGAGACGTCCTCGGATAACGACCCGAGTCCCAAAACCGTGCGGTGACCCCGAATCCCCACCGACTCACCGCACGGTGTGATCATCACCCCGGGGGCCCCCGATGAACTCAGGCCTTCCCGAGCGCGAGCCAGAAGGGGGGCAGCGGAGTAGCAGGACCGCAGATTATCTCTGCCATCCTTCGCCTCCGCCCTCCTTTCCCTCCCTCCCTCCCTCCCCCCCCTCCCTCTTGCCCCCCCAGGGGTCGGGAGAGAAGGTTCTACTGCGGCCAGATGGGCTTTTGTGCGGCCTGGTGGGCTTTAGTACGGCCAAGGGTTCTCCAGACAAAAATGAATCTTCGAGAATGGTGAAGCGGGGCCTCTGAAGAGCCTCTTGGGGCCTCTGAAGAGGCTCTTGGGACCTCTAAAGAGCCTTAGGGCCTCTGAAGAGCCTCTTGGGGCCTCTGAAGAGCCTTTGGGGCCTCTGAAGAGCCTCTTGGGGCCTCTGAAGAGCCTCTTCGGGCCGCTGAAGGTTCTCTGAAGAAAGAAACGAAGAAAGAGGAGAGGAGAAGAAGAACAACAACGCGGGGAACATTGAAGGGAGGAGGAAGGGAGGAGGAAGGAGAACAGATGTGGGATCTTCGGTCAATGTGCGGTGATGGGTATTCGGTTATTTCATTGTGCCGATCCTGAATCAGAGGACACAGAACGCAGCAAGAGACGTCCATACTGCTCCAAGAATCTCCGCACTCCGCCCGAAACCTCCTTGGGACCCCTCCCACTTCTCCACACCTCTCCGCCTTCCACCGAACACTTCCGCAGCCCTCTCAGTCCCCCGAAGACCCCCGGACCCCTCCACGCCCCCTCCATCACCCGGGCACACCTCGCCCACACTCCTGCCGAAACCTCCGGGCCCCTCCCGCTCCTCCCACAGCCTCCGCACGCCTGTCAAAACTTCCGGAGCCCTCCCGTGCCTCCGCGCCCCTCCGCAGCTCCCCAGATCTTCCCAGACCTCGCATTTTCTTCCACAGCTTCCGCGCTCCGCCCAGAGCCTCCGCAAACCCTCCCATTCCTCCACGACCCCTGCACAGCCCTCCCAGAGCCTCCAGACCCTTCCCATTCCTCCGCACCCCTCCGCAGGCCGTCTACCAGACCCCTCCCATTCCTTCACACCCCTCCGCACTTCTCCCATGATGGTAAAGATGATGATGCTGCTGACGATGATGATGCTGATGGTGATGATGAGAATGATGATGATGATGTTGATGATGATGATGTTGATGATGATGATGCTGATGATGATGAGGAGTTTGCTGCTGATGATGATGGTGATGATGATGACGATGACGACGATGATGATGTTGATGAAGATGAAGATGAAGATGAAGATGAAGATGAAGATGAAGATGATGATGATGATGATGATGATGATGATGATGATGATGATGATGATGATGATGATGATGATGATGATGATGATGATGATGATGATGATGCCGACGATGATCAGGCAGGGAAGGAGGAAGAAGAGGAGGATTGGGGTTGAGGATAGGGCTGAGGGCGAAGACGAGGGCAAGGACGACGTCGAGGAGGATGCAACTTAGTAGGAGGCAGGAGGATGGGGAGCAGGAGGAGGCAGAAGGAGCTGATGGTGGTGCATGAAGTGGAGGAGGCGAGCGAGGAAGCAGAAGGAGCATGCAGCAGAAAGAGCCAGCATGGGAGATGGGAGGAGAAGGACCCCGGCAGGAAGGGAGGCGATGACGACGAGGAGGACGGTAATGTTGAAGAAGATGGTGGTGGCTATGATGACGACAACGGCGGTGAGGACGATAACGATGACGATAACGATGACGATAACGATGACGATGATGATGATGATGATGATGATGATGATGCTGATGATGATGATGATGATGACGATGATGGTGACGATGATGATGACGATGCGGATGGTGATGATTATGATGATGAATATGATGATGAAAGTGATGATGCTGATGATGAGGATGGTCATGATGACCATGTCGGTGCTGATGGTGATGATGACCATGCTGATCATGATGACCATGACCATGTGATGATCATGATGCTCATCATGATAATGATACTCCTCCCCTCCCCCTTCTCCCTCTCACCTCCCTCCTCCCATTCCCTCTCCCTCCTGCTGCTGCTGGTCCTCCTCTTCGTTGTCCTCTCCTCCTCCTCGAGCGGCCACGCGACTTGCAAACCGGCCGACCCATGCGCATCAGCAGGAGGACATTCTGCTGACGGAGGAGGAGGAGGATGAGGCAGAAGGATCATGCAGCAGGAGGAGCCGACATAGAGGTAGGCAGCAGAAGGTGCTAGCAGGAAGGGAGGCAGCAGGAGCATGCGGGAGGAGCATAGTGCGGAGGGACAGGAGGAACAGTGCACAACGAGGAGGATGAGGATGAGGAGCGGGAAAAGGTAGGAGTGAGGAGCCAGGAGAAGGAACATTGGGGCCAGGGTGATGACGACAAGGAAGAAGGATGAAGGGAGATTACGCATGCGATGTTGTCAAGTGCAAGACGAGGGGAGAATGATCATGACAGGGAGGATGAAGATGAATCTGATGATGATCGTGATGCTCAGGAGGACGATTGTTTCGAGCTTGTTTTTCTAACCGTTTTTTCCAGCGCTGCACAGAGACACACACCCTCGGATATGCAGTTTGGCTTATCACGTTGCTTCAAAACTTGCTTCGTAAGTGTTACATTGAAGATTGGCACAACTACTACTACTACTACTAGATTGCGTCCAACGCGCCTCCAGATGGTCATTTGTGCGGCCACCTTTCCTGGGCGGGAACACAATTAAAGGGTTGCCAGGATTTCTGGAGCTAAGAAAGGAAACCTTTACATATTACTTTTAATTGAAGGGTCAGCGCGGGCCGCAGCAAGACCCACCCGGCCGCGCGCCAGGCAGCACAAAAACCCAACGGGCCGCACTAAAGCCCAACGGGCCGCACAAAAGACCAGTGGCCGGGTCGGGAAGGGTGAGAGGAGGCCAAGCTCTAAACATGGGGTAATATCTCGACGGCTGCTGAGGCGCCTCAGGTCGAGCAAGGGTGGCCTCAGGTCGGGCTAATTAGGGGGGGGCTCTCTGGTCTAGCGAAACCAACCTAATCCTACGAACCCTCCTTCATTTGAGCAGGGACCGACTGTCCTGGCATTCCTATGGGCATACCACGAAACTGTCGTAGAACCCAAGCGCGTTCGTATCGTAGAAACAATTGTTCTTAGAGCATCAGCCCGATACAATGAAACAAAACAGACCTAGCCAGAAATGTTCCCACATTCCGTGCAAACCACAAAAGGTTCTTAGAACATTCTTTGGTGGGCCTATAGGCGAGCCAGGACGCGTCGCCACTGCTTGATTGCCCCCCCCCCGGGGCGAGAGCACCCTCTGCGTGCTGCCTTTCCAGGCCGAGCCCGGCTCTCCGGCCAGAGCTTGCAGGCCTGCGAGCATCTGCCGGCGAGCTGGGCGGCTCGCAGCAGAGAGCCCTGCCGCGGGCCCGCTCCTCTCCAAGCCGGCCTTCACGCAGGCGCTGAGGTTGTGTCAGCTCAAACTCTCCCATCCTCCCCCCCTTCCTGGAGGAGGAGGAGAAGGAGGAGGAGGAGGAGGAGGAGGAGGAGGAGGAGGAGGAGGAGGAGGAGGACCCCCCCCTGACTCCCTGGAGAGTGGGTCGTGGCGTGCTGGAGCGCAAGAGCACCACTAACCGGGCGCGTGGCCTCCGTCACAGGTGGAAGGTGGTGCAACAACAGGACAATGAGATTGGGGACACTGGCATCGAGCAGCTGCATCCAGACGTGCATCCAGAGTACAGTCAACCAGTATCATAAGGATGCGCGATACAGGTGCAAGGGCCCTGGAAGGCCATGTCGACCCTTTGTGGGCGGGGCGCGGCCAGCGAAAGCGGCCAAGGATGGGCCGAGGGGCAAGGATGCAAGGGTACCCTTGGAAAAGTGCTCATCCTTAATCTGCAATGCGACTATAGGTGGCCAGCGCAAGAGGTGCCGCGATGCATCGTGCGCTGAATTTTCCGCGGCCTGGCGTCGCGCGGGAGCGGGCCCTCCCGCCCCCCACGGGTCCTTTCACCTCTACTCCCTCCTTCCTCCCTCCACCCTCCTCCCTCCTCCTCCTCCTCCTCCTCCTCCTCCTCCTCCTGCTCCTGCTCCTGCTCCTGCTCCTGCTCCTGCTCCTGCTCCTCCTACTCTTCCTGCTCCTCCTCCTTTTCCTCCTCCTCCTCCTCCTCCTCCTCCTCGTCCTCCTCCTCCTCCTCCTCCTCCCCCCTCCCTCCTCCTCCTCGTGGGCTCGCCCTGTGGCCGAGCGCGCTCCCCGAGGAAGAGGGCCCGCCCTGGCCCCCAGCGGGCGGCCGGCTGCAGGCCGGGAGGCCTGCGGCAGGAACCGCACCTGCTTCTCGGGCGGCAGGGGCTCCGCCATGGCTGCCTGGCCGGGGTCGAGAAGGGGGGGGGCCTTCTGCCCAGCCATCGGCCACCGACCACAGCTGACGGGATGGGAGCGATCGTGAGGAAGAGGAGGAGGAGGAGGAGGAGGGGGAGGAGGAGGAGGAGGAGGAGGAGGAGTGCAACGACCAGCGAGAGGTGCGACCTAATTAGAGGGCAAGGGGGAGAGGCGGAAGCAGGAGGAGGAGAAGGAGGACCAGTGTAAACCCAAGGCGCCTCAACAATGTTGCAATAAAGCGTCCCTCTGAGCTCACTCTTCATGGGCCCCTACCTACAAGGATAAGGCATTATTTCTACTGCTGGAAGTGCCCCGTTGGAAGACAACCGCTTGAGAATCCACAGTCGTGCCAAAACACCACACCTTGCACTTCAAAGCCGTGAATCAGTTTTGCGGTTGCGTCCTGACGGTCCTGCGTCTTGCCGGAACAACTTCCCTGGGACTTCGACATCGCGAATCAACGTGACTGTTGCGCACTGAGTCCTGATTAGTACCTGAACTTCATTCCTGGGACGTCAACCATCAGAATATGTTAAACTGCTGTTAAATATCAAAACGATAGTGCGCGGGGCTTAGGCGAGAACCATATTTTGAACATACCCTCCAACAGGGTCCGAAGAAGCCAAGTTCAATGTTTCCCGTCGGTTGTTGAATGAGTTTCGCATCCTCGCCTTTTCGGGCTTCCGTCAGCTCAAGACGGCCAAAGAAGCCTTCACGATGGCCCCAAGACGGCCCAAGAGGCCCCCACGAGGGTCTCAAGATTGCCCAAGAGGACGCCACGAGGGCCCAAGAGGTATCCAAGACGGCCCAAGAGAGCCCCCCGCAGGACCCAAGACGGCATCATCAGGCCCGTCGACTGCCCAAGACGGTGCCAAGACGGCCCCCCGACGGCCCCCAAACAACCACCATACGGCCAAGAGAACCCGAAGACGGCCCAAGAGAGCCCCAAGACGTCCTAAAAGGGCCCCAAGACGACTCAAGAGGCCCCAAGGGACCCGCAAGACTGCCTCATAGAAGGCCAAGATAGCCCAAAGACGGCCCGAACGAGTTCCATGAGAGCTCATCACACAGTGAAGATTAAGAGTGTCACACCTGACGGCCTTATTCTTCTTCTTTTTCTTCTTCCACCTCCTCCTCGTCCTCCTCGTCGTCACCATCACCACCATCATCATCATCATCATCATCATCATCATCATCATCATCATCATCATCACCAGCAGCATAATCATCAGCAGCAGCATCATCATCAGCATCAGCAGCAACAACATCATCATCACCACCATTATCATCACCACCACCAGCGTCATTATGATCATCACCATCAGCATCATCATCATCATCAGCATCATCATCACTATCATTATCGTAAGCATCATCATCATCATTATCATCATCATCATCATCATCATCCACATCCAGACCATCATCAACGCCACCACAACCGTTAACATCAGCATCAGCGGCAACAACAAAAACATCGACACCGGCAGCAGAGGCCGCAGCAGCATCAACATCGTCAGAATCATCCTCATCCTCCACTTCATCTTCATCATCAGCATCATCATAATCATAACCATCATCACATCAGCATCAGCATCAGCATCAGCATCAGCATCAGCATCAGCATCAGCATCAGCATCATCATCATCATCATCATCATCATCATCATTACCATCATCATCATCATCACCTCCATCACTACCACGACCACCATAATCATCAGGATCACCATCATCATCATCATCATCATCATCATCATCACCATCATGATCATCATTATCATCATCACCATCATCATCATCATCATCATCATCATCATCACAATCACAGCACCAGCACCATCACTGTCGCCATCACCGTCGTCATCGTCATCAGCATCATCATCATCACCACCACCAGTACCACCAGCACCACCATCACCACCATCACCATCATCATCATCATCATCATCCTCGTCGTCGTCGTTATCGTCGTCGTCGTCATCGTCATCGTCATCATCATCATCATCATCATCATCATCATCATCATCATCATCATCATCATCATCATCATCATTATCATCATCATCGTCATCGTCATCATCGTCATCCTCGACATCCTCGCCATCCTCACCCTCATCCGCATCCTCATCCGCATCCTCATCCTCATCCAGATCATCCTCATATCAAAGCCTAGAACGAAGTATCACACATGACGTCCTCCCGTGCCCCCTCGAGCAGTCGCCACCCAGAATGCTGGGCTGGCACGGTGGCGGGGCTTGCCGCAGGCAGCTGGAGATCTATACATCTATTCCTCTTCCCATATGTTTGCAACCCAGAAAAAAGCAAAAGCCGTGCCCCCCCCCAAAAAAGACGAACCGAATCCATGGTCCCGGGGGCCCCCTGGACGCCCCTGCAGGTGGTCCCCCGGGCTTTCCGGAGCACCTGGAAGCCCCTGCTGGGCCTAGGCAGCGGTCAGCAGGGCCCACCCCCTTCCCTCGCAACCTTTCGTCCTCACATCCCCTCCCGCTCTCTATCTGCACCTCATCAGCAACGCAGGAGAGCCTCAAGCTGTCAAGCCAGGCACGGAGATCCCGGCTGACACAAAACAGCGCCTGCCCGACGTGGGGGAAGGGTGGAGGGAGGGAGAGACGGGAGGGAGGGAGGAGGAGGGGGAGGGAGGAGGAGGAGGAGGAGGAGGAGGAGGAGGAGGAGGAGGAGGAGGAGGAGGGACGGAGGGACAGAGGGAGGAAGAGAGGGAGGATGGTGAATTAGGGAGGAGGAGGGAGGACGAGGGAGGAGGAGGGAGGAGGGCGAGAGGAGCGCTCCTTCGCCGAGGCCCCCTGGCGGACGGGGCCGCGCGGGACGCAGCTAGAGGGGGGCGGGTTCGCCAACACGGAACTCGAGCCCGCCGCGCGCGGGGATCGGCGAGGGAGGGGAGGGGCCCCGAGAGGGGAGCCCTAGGCGGAGCGCCCCTGCAGCCCCCGAAGTCCAGGCGGCGCATCCTTGTTTGCACCGGGGGCGGCCAACAGGGGGGCGTCCAAGGGGGGGGGGGGGGGGGGCGCACATCGTGGTCGGCGGCACGTGCGCGGCCCTTTGGGGGAGGGGACGCATGGAAACGAGACGAGGCGGCGTGAGGTCTGGGGAGATCATGGCCCCCCCGTCAGGATCTCCCCCCCCAGCCATTACCACCCTCTTTGCCGCATTGTTTCGCCCGGCTTCGGGCCCCAGGAACACCATAGACAAAGATGCCTCGGAAAGATGGGATCTAGGGTTCCTGTTGTGATGCTTCACGATGCTGCATTTTTCTCGCAACGTCGGATCTCCTGGTTGCGTGGTAGTCGACCCCTCACCAAAAAACCCGACTGCCCATGTTGGACATAGGTTGACAACTCTCCGTTGCTATATGGCTTCTTATGGGCCGCGCCCGCATCGCAGAGCGCAGTGGTTGCTCCACTAAAATTGCACAACATAGATTGCACACCGTACGTTGCACACTATATACTGCACAACTGTATCTCGCCACGCAGACTGCACCATACATGTTGCTACACCTAGACTGCACAAGAGAAACTGCTGGGAACACACTGTTTGGGGCCCGCGCTGGTTCACGTCCATCTTTTCATGCTCTACGGACGCTTATTTTGAAAAGAGGGCGGTGATGCTGTGGCGGCCAGGGGCCAGGAGCAGAGGCAGGGCGGGAGCGGGAGGACCAGTAGCACACGAGGCTCAGCAGGATGCGGGCAGGGACGAGGACGAGGAGGGCATCTCACGAGAGGCCAGCTTATTGATGTCCCTCTTCAGCAGCGTTTTCATTAGCCTGCTCCTTGTGAAGCAGCTTTGACACTTGTTCGAGCAACTCATCGAGCACCTGCAGAGCGAGATGTTGGTCTGAATGCCATCACAAAATCATGATGCAGCGGACACTTCGATACTCGGACATCCTTCAAAGACACGGCGGATGACATCCATGTCCACGCCCTTCGCGGTCTGGACTCTGGGGCGCGATCCCGCGGATACGTGCTCGCACGGATACGTTCCGCGCGGGGCATCCGCGAAAGAGCGCCCGGTATCCGCGGGGTCGCGGCCCAAGGGACTGGCCCGCGAGGCCACGGATACAGATATGTTTTCCCTCCGCGAAGAGCAGCATAATGAGGGAAAGGACGACAAGGACGAAGCGGGCGTGGCCACTGCCTTCTCTTTTCCGCCTCGCGGCCATGGCGTCCGACGCATGCAGGCAAGGCAATGCAGCAGCAAGGATAGCACAAAACGCGCCCCGTGGCTAAGCCACAAACTCAGCGACCAGTGGGACATTGAGCTCGTCGATGTCCGTGTGCCAGAGACATACCTGGGGCATCAAACAGACATACAGATGCCGCTCCTGAAGTGCGTTCTTGATGAGCCTGTTTTCCACCACCGCCACCATAAGTTGGAGCGGGAAGGAGGAGGAGGAGGAGGAGGAGGAGGGCAAGGAGGAGGAAGAGGAGGATGAGGACGAAGAGGGGGAGGAGGAGGAGGAGGAGGAGGAGGAGGAGGAGGAGGAGGAGGAGGACGAGGAGGAGGAAGAGGAGGAGGACCCCTCCCCCCTCCAACTTATGGTGGTGGTGGAAAACACGCCCATCAGTTCTGACCAGGATTTCGAAGCGAGTCCAGCCGTGGCGACGAGGGACGGGCAGCGGCATCGGCCCCCCAGACCCCCAACGTTGTGATGTCTTCGCAGCGTCGACCCCCAGAGGTCTGGACCCCTTCCCTGGGATTGAGTCGGGCCTGTCCTCCGGGGATTTTGAACGGACATTTTTTAAAAAGTCAAACAATACCCCAAAATGGCAACAACAAAAAAAACATCAAAAAATCGTCCCCAGACTATTCTTTGACTATTTTTGAATTTTCCTCCTGTAGAGGGACACGCCCGACTTAACCCTGGGACTCGATTTGCATCACGAGTCGTTCTTTGACGGTCCTGGGGCCCGGTCAGGCCCCCAGGGAGGCCGAACATAGCAAAACACCTCCCGTCGTGACTTGTTCACAACGCGACGGGGGGTCTGGGGCATCTCTTCCTCCCCCCACAGCACCGCGAAGGGCTTCTTCACGGTAAAAGTCGCGCCGCCGGCGCCCACGGACGGGCGCAGCCGCCCGGGCATCTCCCGACCAGCGCACACGGCAAGGGAGCCGAACTCGGACACCTGCTGGTTAAGCATACAAGGACCCCTAACCCTTCGGGAGGCGACCTAATCTAGGAGGGCCAGGACAATTGGGGCGGCGGGGGGGAAGGCTTCTTAGCAGGAGCCTGCTTCTTAGAAGGCGCCGGCCTCACATCTATAGAGAAGGCCCGCGCCTTCTAAGAAGCAGGCGTGCTTCTAAGCCTTCCCCCCTCTCCCTACCCAAGGCCGAACATTAGAGATAGAGGTTGTCTGCAAATGTATCGAACCAAACCGCCCATATCCCTGAGCCCTAATGCAAAAAGGGGGACCTCAGTGAGGCCACGTCTTCATGATACTATCAGGGTTAGGGGGTACTTGGTCCTGCACGGTTTCCCCCAGGGCCGTAGGCGACCCGGGGAGGAGGAGGAGGAGGAGGAGGAGGAGGAGGAGGAGGAGGAGGAGGAGGAGGAGGAGGAGGAGGAGGAGGAGGAGGAGAGAGGAGAAGGAGAAGGAGAAGGAGAGAGGAGGAGGAGGGGGAGGAGGAGATGGAGGAGGAGGAGGTGGAGGAAGAGGAGGAGGAGGAAGAGGAGGAGGAGGAGGAGGAGGAGGAGATGAGGAGGAGGAGGAGGAGGAGGAGGGAGGAGGAGGAGGAGGAGGATGAGGAGGACGGGTCGCCGAAGCCCTTCGGAGAAACTTTTTGGGGTTAGGGGGTACTTTGTCCTCGATGACCTGCAGCGCAGGCTTGGAGGGCATCCCGAGGGCGGCGCTGTCGCCGATGGCCTGACGCCGCTCGCTTTGAGCCCTCCGGCGGGCCGGCCCTCGCTGGGCACGCCACCGGGCTCGCGATCGGGCAGCCCAGGGGCGGTGTTCCTCCTCCTCTTCCTCCTCCTCCTCCTCCTGCTCCTGCTCCTCCTCCTCCTCCTCCTCCTCCTCCTTTTTCTCCTCCTCCTTTCACCTCCTCCTCCTCCTCCTCCTCCTCCTCCTCCTCCTCCTCCTCCTCCTCCTCCACGTCATCATATCATCATCATCATCATCATCATCATCATCATCATCATCATCATCATCATCATCATCATCATCATCATCATCATCATCATCATCATCATCAGCAGCATCATCATCATCAGCATCATCATCATCATCCTCATCCTCATCTCATCCTCCTCATCCTCATCCTCATCCTCCTCCTCCTCTCCTCCTCCTCATCCTCACCCTCATCCTCATCCTCATTCATCTCTCATCCTCATC
>CAUYUJ010004638.1:0-32500 GCA_963575745.1 Prorocentrum cordatum
CCGCTCAAAGACGGCCCAAGAGCGCTGCAAAAAGGCCCAAGAAACCATCAAGACGGTCCAAGAGGCCCCAAGACGGCCCCATGATTGAGGTCCACAGGGGCAACCTGAACGGAAATTTTGAGCCCCCCGCCCAAACACGCCCCCGAAAGGCCCCTACAAGCCCCCAGGTAGCCCCACGAAGCCCCCAAGAGAGCCCCAAGGGGCCCCCAACAGGCTGCAAGAAAACCCCAAGAGGCCCCCAAGAGACCCCCAGGAAGCTCCCAGGAGGCCCCCAAGAGGCCAGGCAGACCCGCCCAAGAGACCACGGCCGGGGGAGATCTCTCACCGCGGCTGCTACTCGTGACGGTCGTCTAGGGCACAGCAGGCATGGCATATTCTCGACACCATAAAGGGGGTGCGCATTGGGTGGTCTCTCACCGCGGCCGCTATGCACGACGGTCGTCCAGGCACAGCATGCGTGGCACACTCTCGACACCACAAGGGGGTGCGCAGGGGGTGGTCTCCCACCGCGGCCGCTATGCACGACGGTCGTCCAGGCACAGCATGCGTGGCACACTGTCGACACCACAGGGGGTGCGCAGGGGGTGGTCTCTCACCGCGGCCGCTATGCACGACGGTCGTCCAGGCACAACAGGCGTGGCACTTTCTCGACACCATAAAGGGGGTGCGCATTGGGTGGTCTCTCACCGCGGCCGCTATGCACGACGTCGTCCATGCATCAGCAGGCTGGGCACATTCTCGACACTACATAGGGGTGCGCAGGGGGTGGTCCTCCCCACCGCGCCGCTACGCACGACGGTCGTCACAGGCACAGCAAGCGTGGCACTTCCCGACACCACAGGGGTGCTCAGGGGGTGGTCTCTCACCGCGGCCCAATGCCCGACGGCCGACGCACAGCAGGCGTGGCACATTCTCGACACTACAGGGCGTGCGCAGGGGGTGGTCTCTCACCGCGGCCGCTATGCACGACGGTCGTCCAGACACAACAGGCGCGGCACACTCTCGACACCACAGGGTGGTCCCCCACCGCGGCCGCTATGCACGAAGGTCGTCCAGGCACGGCAGGCGTGGCACATTCGCGACACCACGGGGGGTGCGCAGGGGGTGGTCTCTCACCGCGGCTGCTACGCACGACGGTCGTCCAGGCACAGCAAGCGTGGAACATTCTCGACACCACAGGGGCTGTGCAGGGGGTGGTCTCTCACCGCGGCCGCTATGCACGACGGTCGTCCAGGCACAGCAGGCGTGGCACATTCTCGACACCACAGGGGCTGTGCAGGGGGTGGTTTTTCACCGCGTCCGCTATGCACGACGGTCGTCCAGGCACAGCATGCGTGGGCACTTTCTCGACACCACAGGGGGGTGCGCAGGGGGTGGTCTCTCACCGCGGCCAGCTATGCACGATGGTCGTCCAGGTCACAGCAAACGTGCACCTGTCTTCGACACCACAGATGGTGCGCAGGGGGTTGGTCTCCCACCGCGACCCGGCTATGCACACGGTCGTCCACGGCACAAGCAAGGCGTGGCACACTCTCGACCACCACAGGGGAGCCAGGGGGTGGTCCCTCCACCGCGGCGCTATGATGCACGACGGTCGGGCCAGGCACACAGGCGTGGCACATTCCTCGACAACCACTCGACGTGCTCGAGGGGGTGGTCTCTCACCGCGGCCGCTATGATGCACGACGACGACCAAGCACCTAGCAGCCGTGGCACACTCTCGACACCGCAAATGGGTGCGCAAGGGGTGGTCTCCCTCCGCGGCCGCTAGCACGACGGT
The DNA here is from genome assembly GCA_963575745.1 of Prorocentrum cordatum. NCBI lineage: Eukaryota > Dinophyceae > Prorocentrales > Prorocentraceae > Prorocentrum > Prorocentrum cordatum. The sequence continues at coordinate 1,781 of CAUYUJ010004638.1, forward strand.
CGTCCGCCACAGCAGGCGTGGCACTTTCTGACACACAGGTGGTCTCTCACCGCGCCGCTATGGGTGCACGACGGTCGGTCCAGGCCCACAGCAGGCTTGGCACTTTCTCGACACCACAGGGGGTGCCGCAGGGGGTGGTCCCTCACCGCGGCCGCTATGCACGACGGTCGTCCAGGCACAGCAGGCGTGGGACATTCTCGACACCATAGGGGTTGTGCAGGGGGTGGTCTCCCACCGCGGCCGCTATGCACGACGGTCCTCCAGGCACAGCAGGCGTGGCACTTTCTCGACACCACACGTGCTGTGCAGGGGGTGGTCTCTCACCGCGGCCGCGATGCACGACGGTCGTCCAGGCACAGCAGGCGTGGCACTTTCTCGACACCACAGGGGGTGCGCAGCGGTTGGTTTCTAACCGCGGCCGCTATGCACGACTGTCGCCCAGGCACAGCAGGCGTGGAACATTCTCGACACCACAGGGGCTGTGCACGGGGTGGTCTCCCACCGCGGCCGCTATGCACGACGGTCGCCCAGGCACAGCAGGCGTGGCACACTCTCGACACCACAGGGGGTACGCAGGGGGCGGTCTCTCACCGCGTCCGCTATGCACGACGGTCGTCCAAGCATAGCAGGCGTGGCAAATTCTCGACACCACAGGGGGGTGCGCAGGGGGTGGTCTCTCACCGCGGCCGCTATGCACGACGGTCGTCCAGGCACAGCAGGCGTGGCACACTCTCGACACCACAAGGGGTGCGCAGGGTGTGGTCTCCCACCGCGGCCGCTATGCACGATGGTCGTCCAGGCACGGCAGGCGTGGCACTTTCTCGACACCACAGGGTGGTCTCTCACCGCGGCCGCTATGCACGACGGTCGTCCAGGCACAGCAGGCGTGGCACTTTCTCGACACCAGAGGGGGTGCGCAGGGGGTGGTCTCTCTCACCAGCTGCCGCCAAGCACGACGGTCGCCCAGGCACAGCAGGCGTGGCACTTCCTCGACACCACAGGGGGTGCGCAGGGGGTGGTCTCTCACCGCGGCCGCTATGCACGACGGTCGCCCAGGCACAGCTGGCGTGGCACTTTCTCGACACCACAGGGGGTGCGCAGGGGGTGTTCCCCCACCGCGGCCGCTATGCACGACGGTCGTCCAGGCACAGCAGGCGTGGCACTTTCTCGACACCACAGGGGGTGCGCAGGGGGTGGTCTCTCACTGCGGCCGCTGTGCACGACGGTCGTCCAGGCACAGCAGGCGTGGCACTTCTCCCGGCGGCATAAGAGAGTGCGCAGGGGGTGGTCTCTCACCGCGGCCGCTATGCACGACGGTCGTCCAGGCACAGCAGGCGTGGCACTTTCTCGACACCATAGGGGGTGCGCAGGGGGTGGTCCCTGAGCTCGGCCGCTACGCACGACGGTCGTCCAGGCACAGCAGGCGTGGCAACTTCTCGACACCATAAGGGGGTGCGCAGGGGGTGGTCCCTGAGCTCGCCGCTATGCACGACGGCCGTCCAGACCTAGCAGGCGTGGCACTTTCTCGACACCATAAGGGGGTGCGCAGGGGGTGTCTCTCACCGCGACGCTTATGCCACGACGGTTCGACCAGGCACAACTATGCGTGGCACATTCTCACACCACAAGGGTGCGCAGGGGGTGTCTCCTCACCGCGGCCGCTATGCACGACGGTCGCCCGAGGCACAGCAGGCGTGTCACATTCTCGACACCACAGCGTGCCGCAGGGGTGGTCCCCCAACGTCGGCCGCTGAGCACGGACGACGGTCGTTCCAGCAACAAACCTAGCAGGCGTGGCACAGACTCTTCGACACCAACAGGGGTGCGAGGGGGTGGTCTCTCACCGCGGCCGCTATGCACGACGGTCGTCCAGGCACAGCAGGCGTGGCACTTTCTCGACACCACAGGGGGTGCGCACGGGGTGCTCTCTCACCGCGGCCGCTATGCACGACGGTCGTCCAGGCACAGCAGGCGTGGCACATTCTCGACACTACAGGGGGTGCGCAGGGGGTGGTCTCTCACCGCGGCCGCTACGCACGACGGTCGTCCAGGCACAGCTGGCGTGGCACTTTCTCGACACCACAGATAGTGCGCAGGGGGTAGTCTCTCACCGCGGCCGCTACGCACGACGGTCGTCCAGGCACAGCAGGCGTGGCACTTTCTCGGCACCACAGGGGGTGCGCAGGGGGTGGTCTGTCACCGCGGCCGCTATGCACGACGGCCGTCCAGGCACAGCAGGCGTGGCAATTTCTCGACACCAGAGGGGGTGCGCAGGGGGTGGTCTCCCTATGCGCGCCAGGGTCGTCCAGGCATTGCAGGCGTGGCATTTTCTCGACACCAGAGGGGGTGCGCAGGGTGTGGTTTCCCTGTGCGTGCCAGGGTCGTCCAGGCATTGCAGGCGTGGCATTTTCTCGGCACCAGAGGGGGTGCGCAGGGGGTGGCCCCCCTATGCGTGCCAGGGTCGTCCAAACATAGCACGCGTTGCATTTTCTCGACACCAGAGGGAGTGCGCAGGGGGTGGTTTCCCTATGCGTGCCAGGGTCGCCCAGGCATTGCAAGCGTGGCATTTTCTCGACACCAGAGGGGGTGCGCAGGGGGTGGTTTCCCTATGCGCGCCAGGGTCGTCCAGGCATTGCAAGCGTGGCATTTCCTCGACACCAGAGGGGGTGCGCAGGGGGTGGTCTCCCTATGCGTGCCAGGGTCGTCCAGGCATTGCAGGCGTAGCATTTTCTCGACACCTGAATGGGTGCGCAGGGGGTGGTTTCCCTATGCGCGCCAAGGTCGTCCAGGCATTGCGGGCGTGGCATTTTCTCGGCACCAGAGGGGGTGCGCAGGGGGTGGTTTCCTTATGCGTGCCAGGGTCGTCCAGGCATTGCAGCGTGGCATTTTCTCGACACCAGAGGGGTGTGCGCAGGGGGTGGTCTCCCCGCGCGCCAGGGTCGTCCAGGCATAGCATGCGTGGCATTTTCTCGACACCTGAAGGGGTGCGCAGGGGGTGGTCTATGCGCGCCAGGGTCGTCCAGGCATTGCCGGCGTGGCATTTTCTCGACACCAAAGGGGGTGCGCAGGGTGTGGTTTCCCTATGCGTGCCAGGGTCGTCCAGGCATTGCCGGCGTGGCAATTTCTCGACACCAGAGGGGGTGCGCAGGGGGTGGTCTCCCTATGCACGCCAGGGTCGTCCAGGCATTGCGGGCGTGGCATTTTCTCGACACCAGAGGGGGTGCGCAGGGGGTGGTCTCCCTATGCACGCCAGAGTCGTCCAGGCATTGCGGGCGTGGCATTTTCTCGACACCAGAGGGGGTGCGCAGGGGGTGGTCCCCCTATGCGTGCCAAGGTCGTCCAGGCATTGCGGGCGTGGCATTTTCTCGTATACCAGAGGGGGTGCGCAGGGGGTGGTCTCCCTATGCGTGCCACGGTCGTCCAGGCATTGCCGGCGTGGCATTTTCTCGACACCAGAGGGGGTGCGCAGGGGGTGGTCTCCCTATGCGTGCCAGGGTCGTCCAGGCATTGCAGGCGTGGCAATTTCTCGACACCAGAGGGGGTGCGCAGGGGGTGGTTTCCCTATGCGCGCCAGGGTCGTCCAGGCATTGCAAGCGTGGCATTTTCTCGACACCAGAGGGGGTGCGCAGGGGGTGGTCTCCGTATGCGTGCCAGGGTCGTCCAGGCATAGCCTGTAGTGCGGGATTGCGTATTACCTCTCGTATCCAAATGCCAGGCGACGCCGGATATGACCGTCACAGATGACTCCTCAACCCCTCCTCTCCCCCCACACGTCCTCCCCCTCCTTTCAACGACCACAGGGGGCACCTGAGAGCATGACGGCGGTGGTACTGGTAGCGCGGTTCACACAAGACATAAAATCAGTAGGTGGGGTTCCTCGGAAGCGTAATTAACATATGCGCCTCTTTCACACCTTTCAAGGCGGCCCAAGAAGCCCCAAAAATCACCCCAACACGGCCCGAGACACCCTCTAGACAGCTCAAAAACGGCCCAAGAGCGCTGCAAGAAGGCCCAAGAAACCCTCAAGAACTTTTTTTTTCGGAGCCCAGGAGGGCTCCAAATCGGTCCAAGAGGAGCCCGAGAAGCCCTCCAGACGGTCCAAGAGAGCCGGAAGACGCCGACATACCATCCCCAAGCGCCTACGATGGCCTCAAGACGGCCCAACAGGCCTTCAAGACGCCCCAAGAGGTCCCTAAGCGGCGTCCCGACAGGGCTCCCACAAACAAAAATCGTCTCATTCCCTTGGAAAAAACACATTTTTCGTCTTTCATACCTTTCAAAGCGGTCCAAGAGGCCCCCAAGATCACCCCAAGATGGCCCGAGAGACCCTCAAGACCGCTCAAAGACGGCCCAAGAGCGCTGCAAGAAGGCCCAAGAAACCCTCAAGAGCTCTTTTTCGGAGCCCAGGAGGGCTCCAAATCGGTCCAAGAGGGGCCCGAAAAACTTTCCAGACGGTCCAAGAGAGCCGGGAGACGCCGGAATAACACTCCCAAGCGCCTACGGTGGACTCAAGACGGCCCAACAGGCCTTCAAGACGCCCCAAGAGGTCCCTAAGCGCCGTCCCAACAGGGCTCCCACACGCAAAGATCGTCTCATTCCCTTAGAAAAACGTACATCTTATACATATCCGCCTCTTCGTCTTTCACACCTTTCAAGGCGGTCCAAAGAGGCCCCCTAGATCACCCCAACACGGCCCGAGAGACCCTCTAGACAGCTCAAAGACGGCCCAAGAGCGCTGCAAGAAGGCCCCAAAAACCCTCAGAAGCTCTTTTTCGGAGCCCAGGAGGGCTCCAAATCGGTCCAAGAGGAGCCCGAGAAGCCCTCCAGACGGTCCAAGAAAGCCGGAAGACGCCGACATACCATCCCCAAGCGCCTACGATGGCCTCAAGACGGCCCAACAGGCCTTCAAGACGCCCCAAGAGGTCCCTAAGCGGCGTCCCAACAGGGCTCCCACAAGCAAAAATCGTCTCATCCCCTTGGAAAATGTACATGTTTTACAGATGCGCCCTTTCGTCGATCACACCTTTCAAGGCGGTCCAAGAGGCCCCCAAGATCACCCCAAGACGGCCCGAGTGACCCTCCAGACCGCTCAAAGACGGCCCAAGAGCGCTGCAAGAAGGCCCAATAAACCATCAAGACGGTCCAGGAGGCCCCAAGACGGCCCCATGATTGAGGTCCACAGGGGCAACCTGAACGGAAATTTTGAGCCCCCCGCCCAAACGCGCCCCCGAAAGGCCCCTACAAGCCCCCAAGTAGCCCCACGAAGCCCCCAAGAGAGCCCCAAGGGGCCCCCAACAGGCTGCAAGAAAGCCCCACGAGGCCCCCAAGAGACCCCCAGGAAGCTCCCAGGAGGCCCCCAAGAGGCCAGGCAGACCCCCCCAAGAGACCACCAAGAGGGCCCACCCAGAGCCATCCACGAGGCCTCCCAAAGTTCCCAAGAAGCTCCCACGAAGTTTCCGAGGGCTCCGAAGACCCCACGAGGCCTCCAAGCGCTCCCAAGAAGCTTCCCAGAAGCCTCCAAGGGCTCCCAAGAGGGTCACAAGTACTCCTCCTGAGAAGCTCCCTGATGCTCCCAGAAGAGACTCCCAGAAGCATCCATGAGCTCTCCGAGATGCCCCCTGCCTAGATCCCCAACACTCAGTTTTCTCGCGTCCCTCACCCTTGGATCCTTCACTGCGTTTTCCTCCAATCTCGATTGGATAAGGATGAGCTTGGGGTGGTCCTCGAAATGTGTGGGGGGCTCTGGAGGTCAGCGTGAATTCTGAGAGGTTGTCGGTTGCGTCACTTCTGTAAGCACTACCAAGAATATGAATTCGCCGACCCAACGGGCCAGAGGCGTGTTAATATCTCCGGTAACTGCTAAAACATAATTCTACTTCGCGCGCGCGGGGCGGCCCCTGGGGGTCCCCGGACGAAAAATACCCCGGGCGATCCCCGGCAGACTCGGGTCAGGGATGGTTTTCCTCCTGGGCGCCGCCCCCGTGGCCCTCCAGAGAGCCCCAGGAAGGGCCACGAGGCCGCCAACAGCCCTCCAAGATGGTTCAAGAGTGCTCCAAGATGCCACACGATCGCTCCAAGACGCCCAAGATGGGTACCAGACGCCCCAAGAGGCCTCCAAGAGCACTCCCCAGAGGGACCCAAGAGGCAAAATTCATTACTTTCCCTTAGGTTTTGGGCAGATTGTGGCGTGTCCATCTTTTCGGCTTCCCGACACCCCAAGACGGCCCAAGAGGCCCCCAAGATCGCCCCAAGAGGGCCCAAGAAGCTTCCAAGAAGGCCCCAAAATGGCCCAAGAGGGCTCCAAGACGGCCCCAGAGGCATCCAAGACGGCCCAAGAGGGGCCCAAGAGGGCCCCGAGCGATGCCCCAAAGGGGGAACACAAAACAAAATTTCGAGCCCTCGGCCTTAAGAAGCCCCCAGGAGGCCTCAAGAGGCCCCTGAGAGGCCCCAAAAGCCCCCAAGAGGCCCTCAGGAGGCCCCCGAGCGACGCTGAAGAGGCCCCCGAGCGGCCCCAAGAGGCTCAGTCATGCGAAATGAGCCGGCGGAGTGAGCGAAGCGATTCAATAACACTCTCCCCCATTGTATGCCTCGAGGGTGCAATCGAATGCGCCTCCCTTGATCGGCATGTGTGACACGATAGCCAATGTCAGCGGCGTGTATGACAAATACGTGAGCCAAAAATATGGGAGAACCAATCTTTCCCCAATTCCGTGCCCATAACTGTGTTCTCTAATCGTGGACTGCAAACACGTCATGTTCGCGATAAGCTTGCACAATCTGTCTGAGAAGAAATAGATCGTCAAAAAAATTGGTAATGCGGCAACCTTCATCACGAACGCCGCGTCGGGCAACACAACGCACCCAAAACGGAGTTGCATGTCGGAGTTGACTACAGCATGGACCCAGGAAGTGCATGAAGTGACGACAGTGTGAAACGCGTCGAAATTCGAGTCCAATATGTGAGGGAACGTGGCGTAGAGCGTAACTATCCATCCCGACGATGCCTGCAAGAAAAGGAACAATATCCGGCCTTGCACCTTCACTACACGCATGGCGTGCGAGGTCAACAACTTCTCAAGCCGACTCGCAGCCCCTGCCACCGACTGGCTCACTCTGGAAGCGTGCGAGGCGACAGTAATAGACACAGCAAAACTGTCCGCCAAATCGCCCGTGGAAACCTCAATGGCACTTTGATCCGGATCGGCAAAGTTCAGGATCTGGCTGGCGTCGGGTCCGAATTCCCTCAGCGCAGGCCAGATAATGGCGATCGCAGCGAACACTGCCATGACAATATAGAACCGAATCCCAGCTCCAGTACACGGTACGCAACGCGAGTCAGAGCGTCCGAATCCATCTGCGCAAATCGCGCATGCACTGCCGGTGTAGCCGTTTGAGCAGTTGTTGTCCTCTAGACATGCGCCATCCCTCTCGCCCAAGGGGCACTTGACAGGCATTGCATTGTCCCCAGCAGGGAGCCAGTGTCTCGAAATCGCGGACACCACAACTCCATCAACACACACGCCACCCTGTGGACAAGGCTCGCACGTGCTGCTCCCGACTAGCATTGTACCAGCTGGACAAACGCAAGATGATCGGCTGTTGGTAGGCTGAAGGTCACCTGGGCATGCCTTGCAATTCGAAGATCCTTGCTCGGAAACCGTGCCGCCTTCACACTCCTGGCACAACGTGTCACCAAAAGAATACTTTCCAGCAGCGCAATCCTTGCAACTACTAGCGCTGCTGCTTGACATCTTCCCGGGTGGACAATCTTCACAAGTGATAGATCCCTGATTCGAAATCCGCCCCGTCTCACAGACTTGGCACTGCCCGTCGCCAGCCCAGTACTTGCCAGCGCTGCAATTTTCGCAAGCGCTACCACCTCTGTTCGGAATTTTCCCCACTGAGCAAGGCATGCAAGCAGCATCACCAATGCCTGAAATGGTTCCCGCCTGACACAGCTGGCAGACGGAGTCCCCAGCCGAATATTTTCCTGCATCGCAGTCTTTGCAATAGCTTGAACTGCTATGTGGCATCTTCCCTGCTTCACATGCCACGCACTCGTCTTGCCCCTGATTCGGAATCTCGTGCGGTTCACACTGCGAGCAACCATCACTTGTAAGGATTTCGCCTCGCGAGCAATTGCCGTTCGCGTAAGTGATGTTTACATCCGCTGGGAATGCCAACTGTCCCCAACTGGGTTTGGGGAAAAACATGGTCACGTGTCGCAAGTAGGAGTTCGACCAAAATGCGCGGTCAAACACGGCCCGAAGCGTGGACGGAAGCCTCACCTCTGTGAGCGATGTGTTCTCGAAAGCGGAATTCCTGATGATGAGAGCCCCTTCTGGGATCGAGACGGACTGCAAGGACGAGTCTGCAAAAGCGAACTCGCCGATTAGATAGATCGAGCTCGGTATTACGGCATTGCGCAAGTTAGCGCACCCCTGCCATGCATGCGAACGAACCTCAAACCCCTCACACACGTACACGACATCATCACACGTTCCTTCGGAGCTGCAAGCTATGCATCTGTTTGATTCCTTGTGGCAATAACTGCTGTTCGTGGTTGTGCAAATGTTCGCACCACACCCGCAGCGGCCCACCGTCGTGTCAAACAAATCCGCCGACCCCTTGTGGGTCTCTGGGCGTGTGAGAGAATTCCCCCCGCTTAGTCCCCCCCCAGGAACCCCAAACCGGCGATTTGACCCCCCCCGGTTGTCAGCTAGCAGCAGTCAGTCCTGTCAACTCCCTGCCCGAAGCCTCTCTGTGCTGTGGCTTTGGCTCAAGGGCGGGATACAATCTTTTCCATTCGTTTCACGTGGCCCCAGGCGCCACTACATTTCAGCACGGCTAGCGATGCTGTGACGACAGATACGTGAAGAGTCATCGTGCTGGGTGATAGATTTCTCGTCGGAACTTCCTGGGAATCTACTGCTGCGCCGATTCCGCCAACATGGCAGCGGAGCCATCGTGGAGGCCCACACTGAAGTCGACCGCTGGGTGTGAGACAACCGAGCAGGGAGTGCCGACGTGGAGTGGAGACCCACTGACGTTTGAGAGCTATGAGAATGTTGTTCCATGGTACCGCGCGGGACTGAAGGAAAACGAGAGGAACCTCGCCGCAGCTCGCCTGTGGACTGCGCTACGAGGTGCGGCCAAGGAGGCAGTGAAGGACATGAGGCCGAACGACTTTGTGTCAGGAGGTGTGGAAGCGTTGCTCAAACATCTTCGAGAAGGTCCGCTCGGCAAGATGCCGATCCCGGACGCGTACCAGAAGATCCGCAACTACGACCAGGTGATTCGCAAGCCCGGTGAGGTGATTGGCGAGTTTGTCATCAGAGAAGACAATCTGTTCAGGGACATGCGTTCGGCCTTGAAGCGACTTCGTTCAGACCGATTGCGACGCGAATCGGCTCAGGCGACGACGAGAACCGGGCGACCAGCTACCTCAGTGGTCAAGGAGTCGCCGACCGAGGAGTTCGAAGAAGCCGAGGAGGTCGAGGAAGACGCCGAGGCCGCGGACGCGACCGAGAAGAAGTCTGTGGTGTCGGCCCGACCTGGGGCTTCGATCGCCAAGTCGGAGACCCACGCGAGCTTCTTCGAGGCAGAACTTCGAGGGTACAGGCTGTTGCACAACGCGCGCCTGAGCAGGGAAGAGCGCCAGATGATTCTGGCAGCTAGGGCTCCCAACTTCGCGCTTCGCGCTGCGCGAAGCGCGAATAACTTCGCGCCCTCGCGCCGCCCCCCAAGGGGGAGAAGAGGAGGACGAGGAGGAGGGGGAGAAGGAACGAGGACCGCGAAGCGCGAAGCGCGAATAACTTCGCGCCCTCGAGGGAGCCCTTGCAGAACGACACCCGATACGAGTCCATCGTCACGCAGCTTCGCGGGTCGTGGGATGACCGAGACCTCCGAGACCGTGATAGAAACCAGCTCGGCAGCAGGGTCGTGGCTTCCGAGGCAGAGCCCTTCGCCTTCTCGGGTCGGGCGAAAGGGGGGGATAGCAAAGGGGGGGTTTGAGAATCAGCTCACGTAGCTGATTTTCCCGGCGCCTCCCGGCGCCGGAGGCGACCATGTATCGAGGAATGGGCCCCTCGGTGGGGCCGAAACCAGCTGCATGCAGCAAATTCCGTAACCCCCCCTTTCCCAATCCCCCCCTTTCGTCCGTCCCGATTCGAGAGCGCGGAAGAGATGGACGACGTATGTGCGGCAATCCGCGGTGAAGAGTCATCGTGGACAATCGACTGGAGCTACGACGAGAACGAAGACGTCTGGTGGTGTGCTTTCTATGCGGACGATGTGGGTCATACTACATGGGCTACGAGCTCGTGGGATTGGTCCAACAACGATGCCGGATGGAATACCTCGCCAGACCAGTGGGGCCAGGCAACAGCAGCGACCTGGACACCGGATTCAACTACGTATGCGACTGACGACTCGTACCTGGACGAGCAGGTGAATGCAGCCGAGATCCTCGCCGCCGAAGCTAATCGGACGCTGGCCGAGGCCAGGAGCGCCGTGGCAGAGGCGCGCAAGAACAGGGGGTTCTTTCCGCAGAAGGGCTCCGGCAAGGATGGCAAGAAGGGCGGCTACCAGGTGAAGGGATCATCGGCAGGACCTCAAAGACGTGGATGCCTGATCTGTGGTCGGCCGGGCCACTACTGGAGGCAGTGTCCCGACCGCTACTCCAACAAGGGCAAGAGCTTCGCGAAGGGCGGCTCCGGGTCCAAGGGCAAGGGCAAGGAGGGCAAGGTGCACTACATCGGAGGCATCTTTTGCATGGACATGATCCTTTCCCTCTCGTGCCCATCGTCTACGGAGACTGTCCTCGACTGCGGAGCTACGACGACAGCTGGAGGCGGTGACGCTGTCGAGAAGTTGGTTTCGGCTGTCACCGAGAAGTTCCAGGACGCGAAGATCGAGGTGGACGCAGCCGACAGGCCCTGGTTCAAGTTCGCGAACGGCCAGTGGGGCCAGGCGCTGTCCAGGGTGTGGTTCTTTGCGCCCATCGGCTGGCTGGGCATCTACTTGCTGGACGCCGATGAGGTGCCGGTGCTCGCGGGGGTAGACTGGCTGGATCAGCATGACGTCTCCTTCCGCAGAAACGAGTTGGAGATCTACCTCAGCGACAACAAGACCACCAAGGTCCAGCTCCGGAAGGGCAAGGGCGGCCACCGCTTGCTGGGCGTCCTGCGTTCGGCCGGCAGCTAGGGACAGCGCACCGGAGTCCCCCGCTCCCCGGGACTTACAGGTGACCAGAGAAAAGAGGGAGTACAGTATCAGGGCATCGGCGTGGGTGGTCTGATGATATGCGTACGATTACAGTTACAGAGTGTGATCCGACCGGTTGCGGACCTGGCCGAAGAGCGTGAGCTCGAGGGGTCGGATCGGGAAATTGGGCTGTCCGAGGATCGCTTCGACTACAGCGGTGCACTATCCGGACGGCTTAAATATCAACGGTTGAAAATGGGTTGCACTCTACCATGCCACGAGATTAATATGGTAGACCATGTAACGGGATACAGTCCAGAGCCAGATGAATCAGAACTTGGCAGATATGTTCGGGAAGACTGGTTTTCGAGAGTATTCAGAACTTTCAAACGTCCTGATGATGCTCGACGTTTTGGAATGTGCTGGCGTAGGACGACGTGTTTGCACAGTTCGGTGATTATCGAAGACGGTCCTGTGACGATTGCAACCCCTGGGAGTTGGCTTTATCGCCCATTGCCAGATGGGGTCAGTGCGATTCGTACCGAAATCTGGTTTCGTCCAACACCGACTGCACCATTGGCAATTCGGCTCCAAAGTATTCGAGATCAGCTCAGCGCTTTTCAATCTTCCATGCTTCGTCCTGATGGGCGACAAGAGGCTCTACCCCGACCTACCATGTGCGGCGGCAGAGCAGACGGACTGGTCTCTGAGCAAGGGGGCCGAGCCGAAAGATCCTCGCATGACCAGCTGGCCATGCCAGGGGACCCATACCTTGTCGAGCTACACCAGCAACCGCTTCGGAGTGTGGCTGGCGTGCGAGAGGTGCGCTCTCAGGCTGGACTACGCTCCGAAGATGGGGTACAGCGGCAAGTACCGCAAAGAGCCGAAGGCGGCCCTGGTGACGGCGGCTCTTCGCCGGCTCCAGGAATCGGGGGACACTCCGACGGCCGCAAGGGTCGAGGCGCACATGAAGGCCATCGAGGCGGAACGCGTCATCGAGACAGGGCACTACATCAAGAGCGACCCGGACAAGGAGGGCTACTGGACAGCTCGCAAGACCAAGACCGAGGGCGTCAAGGTCGAGATCAAGACCGATCCAGGGGGGCCATCGGCGGCAGCCAGACCGTCGACCGGAGTGCCGACCGCGGTGCGCACCGTGCGCGTGGTCGGAGCGGACCCAAGTTCTGCGGCATCGGATTCAACAGCCCGCAGCAGCACGTGGGATGTGGTCTCGAGTGCCGCGGCGGACCTGGACGAGACGCCCACGTTCACGACCAAGCAGAGGGACCTCCTTATCAAGTGGGCAGTCTTGGCGCGGGGAGTCATACGCCTGAAGGTGAAGCCAGAGGTGAAGCAGGAGGCCTACGTGGCGATGCCGGTGCCGGGGGACATGGGAGATGTCCTCATGAAGTGAAGCAAGTTTCGATCAAGCAGCGCCGCACGATCCAGAGCGGCATGGCGGCACTGGGCATGCTCGTGAACGGGCTGATGCTGGGCCTCGTGCAGACAGGTTCGGCAATGCGAGTGGACTTCGCCGAAGTCGCGTGTTCTCCAACTTCGAGGTTGACAGCCGGACTGATCAATGAGGATTTCAACTGCCAGCGCATCAACCTGGAGCAGGGCTACGACCTCCACAAGAAGGACGACGCTCGTCGTGCCAAGGAGTGGTTCAATACGACGTGCCCTCGCAAGGCGTGGTTTTCGACACCATGTACCTACTTCTCGTTGATGCAGAACCTTACACCTGAACACAAACGACGACCTGGCAACTGGGAGAATTTCCTACGACCGCGACTTCGGGCTCGCGCTATGAATGGGCACTGCGTGGATATGGCCTTGGAAACTCTACGACACGATGGTGATATCTACTGGGAGTGGCCGTACAAGTGCAGTGGCTGGTCTACACCGGAGCTCAACCGGTTCAGGCGCGCGGCGGAAAAGATCATCGGACGACCTCTCCGCATGGTGAGGGTCGACGCGTGCCAGGTCGGCATGCGCGACGAGCATGGCGTGCTCAGGAGCAAGTCTTGGGGTATCCTCACCAGTTACGAGAATTTCACGCAGTGGATGGCACTACACTGTACGAAAGACCATCCTCACAGCACGCTCGAGGGGCACGACGCTGTGGCGGCGTCGGCCTACTATCCGGATCCGATGATTCGGAGATTGGTCAAGGGTTTCGCCAAGGACCTGCGCGGTCAGGATTTCGCGGAGGACTTCTGGGCGATGAGCGCGCTGCAGGACTGCGAGGAGCAGTTGTACGGCATCGAGTCGGGCATAGACAAGCACTTCAAGAAGATGCCGGAGGACAACGTCACGCTCGACAAGGTCAAGTCCTGGTTGATGGACCTCCACATTCTTGGTGGACATATGTCCAAACCAACATGAAGGCGATGCTCCAGAGACGCGGGTGCCCAAGTTGGCAGCAGGCGCTCGTGGACGAGCTGATCTGCGATGCCTGCACCGAGACCCAGGACACGCAGCACCAGGCTGTGGTGTCACTCTCTTTGCCACCAAAGTTGTGGCAGGCGGTGAAGCTGGACTGCTTCGAGCTGGAGGTGCACCACAGGAAGCTGTTCGCGGTGCTCTACATGGACGCGGCCTGCAACTTGGCAGTTCGCAGCGTCTTCAAGGAGGTGGATACCAAGGGCAAGAAGGCGTACTTCGAGCCGTCTGGCGCCCAGGTGTTGTCGGCGTTCCTGGAGGATTGGTGGCAGCACAAGCCGCGGTGCCAGTTCCTGATCTCGGACCCGGGCGGCGGCTTCGTGAGCAACCAGTTGCGCGAGTGGTGTGGCAAGAACGCCGTGGGCATCATCCAGAGCCCGGGCGAGTTCAATGGTCTGACGGCCGACCTGGAGATTCTTATCAGGCAGATCAAGAAGACCGCTCGACGCATCTCCTTGGACGAGCCGACGCTATCGTTGGCCGACTGTGTGTCGCTGGCCTGCGCCGCTCACAACAACCAGCACAAGGCGTCGGGCTACACACCAGTCCAGTGGGCGTACGGTACCAATCACCAGGGCTACCAGTTCGCGGAGGAGGCTGGTCGCCTGGATGGAGACGGCTTGGCACACACCGAACTTCATCGTCTTTTGGCAGAGCGGGTCTACCTGGAGGAGCAGGCTCGTTCAGTGGCGACTCGGCTTCGGCACTCCATGAGGCAGAAGCTTCTCTCGATCAAGATCGGCGACTGGATCATGTACTTCCGCCGTGGCAAGAACACTGGAGCTCGAGGTTCGTGGCTCGGACCTGCGAGAGTTTTGGCCATCGAGCCGAAGGTCAACCTCCAGCGTGAACGTGCCGACGAGTCCGCTTCGATCGAGGACGAGATTTCGGTGGTGTGGATCGTACATGGCACGAGGCTTATTGGGTGTAATCCGACACAGCTGAGGTCGAGCAGTCAGCGCGAGGCGGTCGTGGCATCGCTCAAGGGTAACATCGACAGGGACTCGCCGACCAACGCCTCCAATGTCTTTCAGGGTGCTGGGCGTGGTGAGTTTACCGATTTGGCAGGCGACCTACCTTCGGAGCGCGAGATTGCCGAGAGCCTTGCAGACCTACCAGAGCAACCAGGACCAGGTGATGATTTTCTCCAAGGAGATCGGCGTGAATTTCGTGATGGTGCTCAGGCTGGAGACGACGGTGCAAACCTTCATCCAGTTCCTCGAGATGGTCCTCCAGATTTGTCTCGAGTACCAGTTCCAGAGAATGATGATGAACCAAACCGAGATCTTCACCAAAGGGACCAAGTCACGGGTGATCAGGACTGGAAGCCGATCAGGCGGGTCCGGTTGAGGTACAAGGCATCTCCCTACGACACGCCTCATGGACCAGAAGCGACGTCGGCGGCACCAGAGGAAATCACCAGTGGCCCTGCAGGTGCTCTGATTGGCGATGAAGCCGCGGTAGTTCCCCGAGAGGGTAGCCCGGCAGAGCCTCTTGGGGTGGGACCCGACTCTGCGGACGGGCCGTTCGCAGAGGGTTTCGCGGGAAACCAGGATCCTGCCGGGGAGGCCCCCACTGGTGAAGCAGACGAACGTGACAGAAAGGAGCCAGAGGCCAAGCGCATCAAGCTCGGAGAGATGGATTTCATGACGCGCGACTTCGAGGACGAGGTCAAGTACCTGGAGGCTTGGGACAACTTCAACAACCAGTCCGTGGCCTACCTGAAGGACACGACCATCGAGCGCGAAGTGATCGAGGTCGCGACCGATTTCACTCACATCGGAGCCTTTCTTCAAGACTCTACGGTCTGGCTCTCCAAGAGGCTTGGCGACGGCAAGGCGACAGAGGTCACCTACTCCAAGCTGGCGCCAGGGCAGCAGCTCGAGTTCGACGAGGCGATGTGCAAGGAGATCAGCCAGGTCATCGCGACCAAGGTCTTGAAGCGGATCGCTCAGGAGGAGCTCACCGAGATCGACGAATCGCGGTTGCTCAAGATGCGCTGGGTCCTCACCTAGAAGTACCAGGAGGGTGGCGCACGCAAGCCGAAGGCTCGGCTAGTCATTCTGGGCTACCAGCACCCGAGTCTGACGGAGCTCTCTACGGCGGCGCCTACGCTGGGGAAGCTGGCTCGCAACATGCTGTTCCAGGTGTGCGCGCAGCACAAGTTCAAGCTCAAGTTCGGCGACGTCAGCTCAGCTTTCCTCCAGACCGACGCGAGCGAGGAGTTCGAGAGTCTGAACGTGAAGGTTCCTACGGAAGTGGCTCATGCTTTTCCTGATGAGCTGGGGCGTCCTTCGCAGATCTTGAAGATGGTCAAGTCTTTCTATGGATTGACGACAGCTCCGAGAGCATGGTGGCTTGACATGTCACGCAAACTTCGTGACCGAGGTTAGCGGCAACTACGTACCGACCAGTGCGTGTGGATCTTGCTGGATACCAACAACCAGCTGAAGGGTATCATCGGCGTCCACGTGGATGACTTCATCATCGGCGGCGACGAGACGTCGAAGCTGTACAGGGACGCGGAGAAGGCCATCAAGGACCTCTACAGATGGGGCGCGTGGACTTCCGGCCAGGCCGAGTTCAGTGGACTACGCGCTCGCCAGTTCAAGGATTTCTCGATCACGCTGGACCTCTACGACTACACGAACAAGTTCATCACGGAGGCCGAGATCGACGCCGACCGCCAAAAGCAGGCTCATCTACCACTCGAGCCGAAAGAGATCTCACTGCTTCGTGGGGTACTGGGTACGGCCAGTTGGAGGGCACAGCAAGTGCCCCCACAGTATGCGGTGGACGTTGGGCTTGCCTTGTCTCAAGTCAACAACGCCAAGATCAGCAACTTGGTGAATGCCAATAAGCTTGTCAAGGACATGCGTAAATCGGCGTCGCAGGTGATCAAGTCCCACCGGTTCGAGAACTACGATTGGCACGAGTTGTGGATGGTGCAGTGGGCGGACGCTAGCGACAAGCTCAGGCCCGACGGCAGCAAGACTGGCGGGCTGGTGACAGGCCTCTCGACTCTGGATTTCGCGAATGGCAGCATGGCAAACGTTTCGATACTTGGATGGAGATCCTTCAAGCTGCCTCGCAAGATTTCGGGCTCCAACAACAACGAGACGCAGTCGACCGCGTTCGGCGACGAGATGTTGTGGTTAACCTCATGCCCGTGAGAATAAACACTAGGGGATAATAAAGTTCGGGGTTCAGGGAGAGATAATAAAAGTAGCCCAGCAGACCTCAGCATAATCTCGAAGTAGGAGATGATCAAGAGGAGACCAAGCAGAGCACGTTTTGAGACATCCTTGGCGTTTAGTTTTCATAGAAATATCCTCAACAATGGCTTATCTCGCTGGAGACATCCTCGACAAATCCCTTGTTTCGCTTGAGACATCCGCAAACTATTGCTTATTTCGCTTGAGACACAGTCAAACTATTGCTTATTTCGCTTGAGACATCCTCGAAATAATTGTGTGTTTCGCTTGTAACGTCCTCAAATTATCGCTGATTTCGCCTGAAACATCCATGAAAGAAATGATAGGAGGAGGAGAAGGACGAAGAGAAGAAAAATCTCGAGTTTCAAATCTATTAGATTCTATTTACAAGCGCTTTATGAAAATTGTTTTTTGTAAGTGCTCGTGTAGGGTAGCTCATGTGCCTCAGTTCCCATGGATAAAACAGTTCAGGCGAGCGTGGGGACAGAGAGAAATATAAAAGAAGAAGAATACAGTAGAAGAATAATTAGAACGAAGAAGAAGAGGATACTAAGAAGAGGACGAAGAAAGGAAATATCGAAAGTTCCAAATATATCAATTTTAATTTACAAACGCTTTATGAAAATGGATTGTTTAAAGTGCTCGTGTAGGGTAGCTCATGTGCTTCATTTTCCATGGATAATCAACCCCAGGGATAAAAAAGTTCAGGCGAGCGTGAGGACATATAGAAATATAAAAGAAGAAGAGGAAAGTAGAATAATAATAAGAAGAGAAGAAGAAGAGAAGAAGAAGAAGAAGAGAAGAAGAACGAAAAAATGGAAAGTTCCAAATCTATCAATTTTAATTTACAAATGCTTTATGAAAATTGTTTTTTTAAAGTGCTCATGTAGGGTAGCTCATGTGCTCCCCTTTCCATGGATACTCAACCCCAGAGAGAAAAAAGTTCAGGCGCGCGCGGGGATATACACATATATAAAAAGGAATATAATAAAAATATGAATAAAAAGAACAAACTTGCTGGTTTAGCTTGAAACATCCTTGAGACATCCTTGGAACATTGCTCGTTTCGTTTGAGTCTGCCTCCCAAAATTTGTGGTTTCGCTTGACACATCCTGAAAAAGTGTGATCGCTTCGCTTGATGCTGCTATATCAACATCGCTTGATGTTGCTATCTCAACATAGCGTTTCGAGGTGATAATGAAGTTCGGCCTCAGCGCTCGCCGCCCAATTTGAATTTTGTATAGGGCGACGATAATCAACTCTAAACACTGAAGGGGGGGGGGGGGTCCCTTTATTATCATCGGCATGCGGTTATCTCGACTGATGTGGGCAGAATTCCATGGAGTCGAACCGACCCGTTGGAAGTTGGACGACACTGTCAAGACCGTGCCAGGCATGCTCATCACAGATTCGCGCGGCATCTACGACGCGATCTTGAAGTCGGAGTCTCCCCAGTTGGGCATGCGCAGCTTCAGATCAGGCGAGGAGGCCAGAGGCATCAAGGAGCAAATCTTGCGCACGGACGTGTCTTTCAGATGGGTGAACGGTTTGGCCATGCTGGCAGATAGCCTGACGAAGCCGGGATATCCGGCTCGACATGTGATGGAGGAGTTTTTGGCCACGCAGCGCTGGAAGTGTACGTTTGACGAGATGTTCCAGAGCGGACGTCGGAGGCAGCGCGACGGCAAGGGCGCTTTCACAGACGCGCCCGAGGAGGCCGACAGTGGCTGTATGGAAGGCTTTTTGGATCCTTTAGAGTCGTTGTGCGACGATTCCTTTCTTTCTGATTCGACTCGAAGCCTAATGAGGTCTCGGTACATGTAGCTTCAGGACTGAGAAGAGTATAACCGGTGTTAGCTAGCAGCAGTCAGTCCTGTGCACTCCCTGCCCGAAGCCTCTCTGTGCTGTGGCTTTGGCTCAAGGGCGGGATACAATCTTTTCCATTCGTTTCACGTGGCCCCAGGCGCCACTACATTTCAGCACGGCTAGCGATGCAGATACGTGAAGAGTCATCGTGCTGGGTGATAGATTTCTCGTCGGAACTTCCTGGGAATCTACTGCTGCGCCGATTCCGCCAACACCGGTGCCCCCCCCCCCCGCCGACCACGAGCGCGCCACGGGGCTCTGTTGGGCCCAAAGGAAGCTCAAAACGAGCGAAAAAGGCCTCCACACGCGTCCAAGACGGCCCAGGAGGGCCTCCAGACGCCAAACGAGCGCTCCAAGACGCTCAAGATGGCCCCGAGACGAGCCAAGAGGCCTCCAACCCGGCCCAAGAGGCCTCCAAGAGCAGTCCTCAGAAGGGCCGCGGAGCCGAAAATCTTAAAATCCCTATGGGAAAACGTACATTTTGATAATATACGACTTGTCGGCCTCACGGCGTTGAAGACGGCCCAAGAGCACCCCAAGACCGCCCCAAGACGGCCCAAGAGGCCCCCAAGAGGCGCCCAAGTCGGCCCAAGAGGGCGCCAAGACGGCCCAAGAGGCCCCCAAGACGGCTCAAGACGGCCCCAAGACGGTCCCAAGAGGGGCCCAAGAGCGGGAGCTTGAACCGACAATCCGAGCCTTCCGCTCCAAGACGGCCCCAGAAAGCCCCAAGAGGCCCCAAGAGGCCCCCAAGACGCCCCCAAAAAAATCCCAAAACGCCCCCAAGACGGCCCCAAACCCAAACGGCCCCAAAACGGCCCCCAAGAAGCTTCGAAACTGCCTCCAAGAGTCCCGCGAGAAGCCCCCCAAGAGATCCCAGAAATCAGGGACTCCTTTTGCACGTCTTGCACTTCAGTGGTGCTGTCCAGAAATTCTACAAGTCTACTATCTTTCCGCCCCCAGGAACCATACGGAGGCCCCACAAGTGTTCCAAAAGAGCGTCAGATGCCCCCGAGTGGCTTCAAAACAGCCTTCGTGCCGCGAGATCCCGATACACATTCGAAAAGCATCTAATCCATAACCAATAACACAAGCCTCATCTCAGTGTCCTCCTCCTCCCCTCCTCTTCCACCTCCTCCTCGTCCCCAACCTCTTCTTTCTCCACCGCTTCATCCTCCTCCTCTTCGGCTCCTCTCCCCCCATCCTTCTCTCCCTGCATCTTGTTCCTCCCCAGCACACGCGCCCGATTGGGCATCATTTGCACGTATTGCATTTCAGGGTGCCCTTGTTTGGCATCGCGCGCGACCTGGGTAGGGTCGGGGAACGCCGACTTCGGTAGTCTTCTCTTGCACGCGCCGCTGCACTGATACGCCTGGCAACTGCGGGCTGCGAACCCGAGTTCCTTGCAGCCCCCGCGCCCCACTTTCACTCCTTTCGCCGCTCGATGATGTTTCTATCGTTTATGCTTCAAATGTTTCGTGTCCGGGAACGCTTCCCCGCACGCCGCGCACGTCAGCGGTTTCGCGTCCGCGCTGGCTTTCCGTTTGCGATTCCCTGCTTCGCATTTCGTCCGCAAAACCGCCTTCTCCCGCTATTCCGCGCACTTCCGACAGAGCCTCTCCCCTGCTGCTCTGTTTTTTTATATTTTTTTCTTTCCCTGAGCTTCGGACATCCTCGCCCCCTCTAGGCACTCCAACAGGCAGTCGCGGTTCGAACACCGCAACGTGACCACGCGTTTCCTACTATTCGACGCAAGCGTCGTCCCTAGACGTTCTGACGCGCATTTCCGACAGAGCCTTTCCCCCGCAGCATTGTGCTTCTTCTGAGCTTCCGACATCTCCGCCTTTTCGTCATACAGCGACAGGCGCTTACCCTTCGCCCATCGCACCTTGCCGGCGCCCTCGTTCCACTTCGCGTTGGCGCGCCGCGACTTCTGCTTGGCTTTGACATGGCTGCAACTCGCGCAATACATTGTCCTAATCCTTCTCGCCCCCCCGTCGTCGGCCGCCGCATCCGCGTTCAGACCGCTACCTTGGCGCGCCGCGTCGTCACCCCCTGCTTTCGTTGCCCACCCTCTGCACGTCGTGCACCACTTCTCGCCCGCGTTTTCCACATCCTCCGCGCGCTCTTCGCAGGGTGCCGGTCTTTCCTTTCTCTGGAATTCGTACTTCGTGAACGCCTCTACCAACAACCTCCGCCGGCAGCGCTCGCGCTGGATTCGTGGCATTAGTACCGCTTCCCACTCATCCCAATCCACTTTCCCCCCGCGAAGCACCTGCAATAATTTCCGCGCGCCCGGCATCCCCCCCGCGTTGTGCGGCTTCCTCTCGAAAAGGCCTGAAAATCAACGAGTCCCCCCGCCCCCGCACGCGCGTGATGGCTACGTAACTTGACATCCAACTCACGCCGCGCCCTCTTTCGAGGTCCGCAATCACTGCGGCCATGGTCCGGCCCTGCGCAGAGTGCGCCGTTACTGCCAAAGCTGGGGTGATCATGAACTGCGTGCGCTTCGCACTCAATACTGGATGCTTCCGATATCCGCCCAAGAACCACTGGCGCCCTTTCGATGGGAAGATCGGATACAGCCCCGGCTCCCACCCTGGCAGGCGCCACTCTTTCGCATGGAAGTCCAACACAATCACTCTCGGAAGATGCATCAATACTTCCTCTTCTGCATCTCCAACGACCTCATCCTCGTGCAACGCCCATCCATGGATCGTCGCTGTGCGGCCCCGCAGAAGCTGCTTCTTTGACCAATCCAAGTGATCACCCAAAGCCACGGGCATCCCCTTGGCCAACGGTAGCCAGCCGGGCAAGCTTGCGCACTCCTTCTCGTGGTACCCCAGCCAACGTATCTTATCCTCCACCGTGCACGGCCGCCTCTGTTCCCCCCGTGGCAAGGGCGGTCCCTGGCTGCGACCCGCAGCAGCTGTTCTCCTCGCCCCTTCGCCCGCTGCGCAGCTCTCTGCTTCCCGACGTGGCAACGAATGTCCTGATTCGCATAAATGGCGACAACTTCCAGGAATTTCTCCTCCCGAATCCGCGCGTCTTCTGGCGACGTCGCAACGAGCTTTCTCTTCTCCCGCTCAGCTTTGCAAGCGTCACATTCGAGCTCGTTTTGCTTCGCAATTGCCTCTATGTCTTCGAGACAACACGCGTTTCCGCACAACGGTGCACCGTTCGCCCGCGACCCCAGCACATCCGCCGGCGCGCCATGCAAAAAATTGCGCGCGCGTTCAGACAACGCCCCTCGGCGGAACTCGTCCTGCACAGCGAGAAACCAGTCGTCTTGATCCTCCGCGCGCTTGCACTCCGTCAACTCCGTCACGCCCTGCACTGCCCCTTCGCCTCCACCGCCCCAAAAGATATACTGTCCGTGGTCCTCCGTGGCACCCGGCGCGTACTTCCTCGCGTTTTTTAAAATACGACGTGGGAAACGCATTGATTGCCGCCCCTGATGGCGGCTCCAATTGATAGAAGCCGCCGCAGAACACCACGCTCACGCCACCGAAGGGCCTGGCCACGCCGTCTCCACCTACCTTCCTGTCACTCGCAGCTGACATGCGCGACCGCAAGTGCGAACCCAGCTCTGCAATGAAGTTCGCGCTGACCATGCTCACCTCGTCCACAATCAGCCACTTCCACTGTGACATACGCTGCGCCGCTAGCTCTTTCTTCGATTTCTTCTTCGTCTCTGCGTCGGCATCGCCCGCCGCGACCTTCTTCTCTTTCGTTCTGTTCACACCGAGCCCAAACGCACTGTGAGTCGCATTCCCGTCGAGAGCTGGCGCGTTTGTAGCCTGCAACGCTGCCGCCTGGAAATCTACGCCGCGCACCCACCCCAGCTCTTTTTTCGAACAGCTCCTTCCGAATCTTGGCCATGACGAAAGTCCCCCCGGCCCCCAGACCACCGTGCAACATCCACACGAGGGGCTGGCTATCATAACTACTCTGGCCTGTTTTCGTGCCGCTCGCGGAACTCGCGAATTCTTGCGCCAACACTCGATCTGCCACCTTCTCAACGACGCTACGCTGGCCCGCGTTCAACCCGCCATCCGCAAGCTCTTTTCTCCACTTCCGCACACTTGACGCAGATGCTTTCCTGGCCGCCACCACCTCTGGTGCACCTTCCGCTCCACCCGCGCCGCTGCCTTCTGCGGCCCTCGACGCCGCCGCCACCGCTGGCGCTTTCTGCACTGCCGCGTCATCCCACCTCAACACGCCTTCTCCTTCCGAGCTTCTTGCGCTTTCGATTCTTTCGACTCGGTCTCTCGCCCCACACGACGTCGCCTCTAGCCATGGCCCCCCGGCTCTTCTCCTTTTTCACACTCCGCCTCGGCATTTGTCCGCCTGTCCTCTTTCTCCATGGGCGCGCCTCCCACGTGCGTCTTCCGTCTAGTCGCCGCGTCGACAATTCTCGGATCCAGTTCTTCATCGCTGCACAGCTCGTCCTCGCGCTTCGCAAGATATCCCTCCGTGACTGGTCGCAAGTCCACCATGCACATGTAGTTCTGCACGCGCCTCTTCGTTTCTTCACATGGCGTGCCCTTCTTCAACCACGCCAGCGACGCCTCCGCCCACGACCCCTGCTCTCCGCATAAATCACGCAGGTGCGGCACTCCACAGTCGACGTCGTCACGCTGCGTGAACGCTCGAAAATATACCATCAACAAAAGCCCGTTCCTATCCTCCTGGCGCGCGTTTCGCACCAGCACCCACGCGCGCCTCAAAATTTCAAGCTCAAGAATATCTGGAAACGGAACCCACGAATAACTCCCCCATCCCTCCTTGATCACATAATTCGCTCCGGCTTTCAACTGGGGTCCGGCCTGCGCACCGCTTTCGTCAGCATCCGCTCTCTGCTGGTCTGCTTCGCCCGCCTTCTGGATCCCGGACAGCGTCAGCTCCGCCTGGCACTCATGACTGGCCGCGGCTGCCAGCTCTGCTCCGCTGCGAAGATATCGCAAGAACTCACGCAACGATAAGTGTGCCAAGTCGGGCGCGCCAGGTGCGTCGACCGGGAGCATGCCATACAAGTGCACTGGACTCTTAGAGACAACTCGAAACTTGTTCGACCCTTCTCGTTTGTCCGCTTCCAGAACCCCCGACGCTGCTACGGCAACGCCGTCCCCGTCAGCACAGAAACGCTCCGCCATGCGCACGGCTTCAGCTCCCGGGATCATGGCTGTCTTCGCAGTCTTGATACTCTCGGTACCAGTCGCGTCTCTGGGGTCTCGGCACGCTCGCAGGTTCGCACTTTCCTGCGCTGGCCGCACCACGCCTCTCCCGCACATGTCACTGAGAAGCCTCTTCATGTGCCTGTTCGCTCGGTACGCCGCGGCCCTGTCCTTCGTCTGCTCCGACAGCGCGCGGCGTCCCTTTTTGATATCCCTCACCTCGTTGAACGACGGGGCACACCGCTTGCACTGATTGTCCGCCGCATACCCAGCTGCTGCATTCTGCGCTCGTTGCGCTGCCAGAACCACGTCTATGGGTCGATCCGTCTCCCAGCACCGCTCTTCGCACACGCCGCTATCGCGCGTGGCTTCCGTAACTGGGAACCTGTGCGGGATCTGCAAATCGCTGTTCGAATTCAAACCCACCGCGCCGCTTAGCATCGCAGGCAGCGTTCCGTTCAGGTTCTCTTCGTTCATGGGCCCGCGCAAGCATCCTGTCGCGTTCCTCCCCCCTGCTCGCGGCGCGTCGCGGTCTTCCAAAAAAACCTCGGCACAACACCGCTGCGCGATCTGTGAGCCACGTCGCGCGCGGGAAAAAAGCTTTTGCACTGCGATAAGTCGTCTTTCCTCTGACACTGTGCCAACGGTACCATGCGCTGCAAACGCATACTCCACTGGCGCACGTGGTTCTGTCGAAACTCCTGCCCTTTCTGCACCCAGACGACGAGGTACTCTTGCAGCCAGGTTCGCCCTGCCTCGTTACTCTTGTCTTCACCTCCTGTTCTCCCATTGCCGCTCGTTGATTCCCTGCTGCAACCTTCCGTCTCTTCCAACCCCTTAGCCTGGCCGCTGTGCAAGTACTCCGGCGCTGCGACCAGCTCTGTGGTCTCGCGGCGCGTGGGCCATGCCTTCTCCGCCTCCGTTTTCCTGCCCCTCCAGCGTTCTACGCCAGCGTGCTCTTGACGACTCGCATTTCTCTTGAACCTCTTGTACTCTTCTACCAGCCCCTTCGCCAAATCTGTCGGCAGCTGTAGCAGTTGGTGCAACGGGGCATGCTGGCGCAGACACTGAACGAGGACTTGCGCGTGCAGATGCAAACTTCCTGCCGACTTCTGAGCTTCAATGCTGCCGCGCACCCCGTCCACGCGACCCAAGCACCCGCCCGCCGCCGTCACGTTGCTGCCAGGCAAGTCTGCGCACTCGCAGCCCGGACAATTCGGACAATATCGCAAGCCCAAAATGTTCTCGAAAACAAGGCCCACGACGACCCGAAACCCATCAGCGCCCGCCAGCGGGCCCCGAGCCAGCATTTCTCTTCCCTCGTCCGACGCGGGCACAGCATCTGCCAACATCGCCAAAGGCACTGCCATGTCCACGTCGTCGTCGCCCTCTGCCCCCTCTGTGTCCGATCCGTTCTCGCTCGCCTGCTCGCCCCGATCTCTTGTCAAGGCATCTCTGGAGAGCACATTCCTTGTGCGCCAGCGACGGCCCCCACAACCCACCATGCGCGGGGCTGCGACGCGCCCGCGCTTCACTACGATTCACGGGGCCCTTCCTTCGCGACCACGACAGCCGCGCCATGACCAGATTGTGTCTCTCGTCTGGGGACACGGTGAAAAAAAAAGGCACCCCATGGGCGATTCGAGCCGCATGGGCGTCGTGCCCCATGAGCGTCCGCACCTCGTTCGCCCCTTCAACATTGCGAGCGACTGCGCTGGCTCCCACAGCCAGTCGTTTCGATATCGCATCGAGCGACTGAACATATTTTAGCTTCGAGAAATCTCCGCGCACGTTCGTGGTCTTGCCGGTTGCCGGTTGACATGCTCACGGCTGCCTTTTTTCGAGTTCTCCTTGCGAATGCTGGCATTCCGTCTCTCCGCCCTTTCTATAGTCCGCCATGCGGACGGACCGGGCCAAGTTCGCTGAACTTTGAAACAAGACCGACGACAACGTAAAACCAAACCGCCATTCACGCCTGAACTGAGATCCCACCCGACGCGCCATGATGCGCGCCGACAGAGCCAACTCCACGCGGGGCGCCGCGGGCCCACGTCGATGTCGTGCATTTTCCTGCCACTCAGGCACGTCGGCATCCCCACCCCGCACTTGAAACAGAAAAGAAATGCAACGCCGAAAAACCACGGAACAAACTGACTCATCATCGCACGGCCTGGATACACCACGCACCGAATGCGAGACGCGTCCGTTTCCAGCATCTCCCAAAGCCGAAACTGCAGTGTCTTCGTATCTACGTTGGCCGCCTTGTCTCCCATTCTGCATGTCCTCGCCAGATCGCGCCCGTCTCTCTCTCTCTCCCTCTCTCTCTCTCTCTCTCTCTCTCTCTCTCTCTCTCTCTCTCTCTCTCTCTCTCCACCGTGCGGGCGCCCCGGCCTGTCGCACCTGCTGGCCCGCGTAATTGCCAGACGCAGTGCGAAGCTTTTGGCGCCCATTGCCAATGAGCCTGCCTGTGCGACAGCGCGCGCGCCTGGCCCTGGACTTTCGCGCCCTGCCGTCGGCGACCTGCCGGACACATGCTCCAACGCGCCCTGCCCCAATTTGTTCGCGCCCACTTCGCCCATAGACGACTTCTCCACCATGGCGGCACTCGGCGCGCGCAAGTTCATGTCGCGCGCAGCCGCTGCAACAGAGTCTCGCTCTCCATCACATGGCGTCGCATTCTTCTGCACCATAAGCTTGTCCAGCGCGGTGTCATGTGGCAACTGCCGGACAATCTCAAGCGGCGCGCCGTTCTTCGGCAACTGATCTGCCTTTCTCTCCATCGCCTTCAAATGACGTTCACGATGGCCCGGCGCCCACGCTCCTTCATCTTCCTGACGTGGCGCTTCGCGACATCGCGCCGGACATTCGCTTGATGAAGGAACCGCGGCAGGTTGCCCTTACTAGTGGCGTCGTTGATTTTCAGAAGTACTTGCACCACCGACCCCAACCTATCACCCACGATCGGCACCGCAGAGTCGCTTCCCTGGCGCCCTTCCTTCTCGAGCTGACGGAGCTCTCGCCAAATCCCCTGCCACGGTAACATGAAGCTCGCGGCATTCCCTCGCGCTGCCAAGCGCCCGTTGTGGAACCCAGCGACGCTGTCAAACAAGTTCCCCCTGCCCTGACTGTTTCCCTGATCGCTTTGAAACTTCACCTCCAATGAAAAGCAAATCATCGAAGCAACGCAAAGGCTGCAGCAAATCATTTCCATCACTGTCATTCCTTGTGTGCACATGCGATCTGGCGCATAGAACGCCATCAAGTCATTCGCAAGACTGCGGCGCGGGACTGCCGGGATCGCACTCGCCCGCCACCGATATGGCCTGTCCACCTCCACCTTGCATTCCTGACAAGGAGGCACTCTGCATTCGGGGCAAGCCGTTCTCTCCCCCCTCCCCTGGCACCCCCTGTGGCACTGTTGATCTCCCGGGCAACGCAACATTTGCACTTCACCGCGGTACGCCGGCACTGTCGCGAGCCAATCGGTGAAGTCTTCATAATACCACGAATCGTCCAAGTCCAACGCTTCGTTTCCTGGCTCATACCGGTAGTCTCGTAAATATGCGTCGACGCTGAAACGAGCTTGCACGTCCTGCATGGCCCGCGCGCCATAATGACTCACTGCGCTCGGGCCCGCCTCGGATGCCTTGAACGGGTCTTCCCAGGGAGCCCGGCCCCTCGTCGGCTTCCTACCCATGGAAACGTGCACGCGCAAAGAAAACATATCGGAGACGCTGCGCTTTTCTGCTTAGTTGCTTCCGCGCACCTGGCCAAACTCCTTCCGCGTAGAGAATATGCCGACAGCGGCGCACCACTCCGAACGGCATGTGCCACGATCGCATGGCACGCTGCTGCGACACGGAGTTTCTCTTCCTCGTCCTCAGGATGAATCAAGTCGGCAACTGGCATAACAAAAGCACCGTGCACCGCGTGGGCGCGGTCGCACCACTCGTCTTCGTCATCCGACTGCAATGTGCCCCCCACAAACGCACAGTGAACGGCAGGCAACTCGACAGCCACATCTTCGGCCAACGCCCGTGACCACGGACGGGAGGCATCGTCTGGATCCGCAGGCACCGTCGGACGTCGCCGAACGCTTGTCGCGGCAGCTGCCACGAGGATCTCTCGGATCCGCCGAGGATCTTTCGAGGGCGCGTCTACACCAACACTGTAGAATGCCTTTTGCACGGCGCCTGCAGCGGGGGTGGCATCATCGGCGCCCCTCACGCCCCCCAAAGTAAAGGGTCTTCCCTTTGCCGCGCTGCTTCGTCGCCGACGCTCTGCGCTTTTGCTTTGCCGTTCCCTTGCTGCACAGCTGTTTCCCCATGGCCACCGATGACCGATCCAGTCACGGTTCTCGCACATCCGCCAGCGCACCCAGCCCCATCTTTGCAGGCCCCAACATTCCACGATGCAACCAAAGCCTTATTCGCATTGCCGCTGGCTCCGATGCTTGCTCCGGCCCGCCGCCGCTTGCGCGCCTCGGCGTTCTCCGCCCCGCGCCCCCTGCCGGGCGGCGGCGGCGCCGGCGCGCCCGAGCACGCCCCCGTCGAATCTTCCAGTGCGCTAGATGCCACGAGATCTTTCGGAGAGCGATCCCTGGCGCCCAGCTTGCCCGAGGGCGGGCCATCTCGCGCGGGCAGCGTCGCCGAGTTGTTCTCCGCGATGTCAGATTCATCAGGCAATCCTTTGTTGGTTTCCAATTCCTCCGCAATCCCACACAAAGGCGGCGGATGCGGCAGCGGCGGGGCATCCCTCGACAAGCGTTCCAAACGCTCGCGAAGTCCTCTCACAACGCTCCTCCCAAGATCCGCGTTTACACTGATAACCGTCACATGCGCCGAGTCGCCCGCGGGCAAGACACACTTGTGCAGCTGAAAAACTGGCCCGCGCCCCTCCCGAATCTCCCGCGCTATTGCCGCGTTCAGACGTGCGCACTCGCAAAATAACAGCAGCTCTAAATCGCTCAAATAAGATCCATCTGAACAGAAGGCCTCCAAGTAACAGGGGCCCACCAGATTAAAACAAGTCCTCGAATGGCCCCTGCGCCAAAACAGACCCCCCAGCGTCGACGACGGGCGCGCGCAAGCGGGCCTCCTCCACTAATGCTACAAAAACGCAAAGTCCAGCGCGGAATGCTCTGTCTGCATTCGCGTCCGGCTGATCAGCCGCCGTGTTATTCACGTGCGTTAAAAAATCGCCCACGTTGCTCATGCCGAAATACTCCACGACGCCACGTCGGCAATGCTGCTCAAGCTCGGCGTCTGCGCCAACGACGTCGATCTTCCAGCGTCCGCCATCCCCCACGCATTCGTAATCTTCCAAGCTGCCCATGTGAGTCAGCAGCGGTCGCAGACATTGATCTTTCATATCATTCTCGCACAAATTTATCTGCGCACTTGCAACTTCGCGGCGTCTCTGCTCCCAGACAAGCAACGTTTCACTCTCGTCCTTCACGGCGCGCAAACAGGCATTTCAGACACGGCTCTTCCCCTTTATAGTTTCCCACATTTTCCTCTCCTCTGCCAGCGTGCCGAGAATTCGATCCTTCGGACCAAGATGCTGTTGGGCCTGCAGTTTGATCACATGCTTCCACGCCGAGTTCATCAGATAATCCAGCGCTGGAGCGTTGCGACAATTTCGGCGCGCTTCCTCTTGCAGTCTCGCCGAGCGTCCGTCGCAAGAAACCTCTCGCGTCGGCGTGCCGCAGGCCACCTGGGGAGGCCGCGCCGAACAGCGCATTAATGCCACAAGCGCCGCCTTGGCCGCTGGTGGGCATCTTTCGATGCCGCCGATTTACCAGTGCCCGCACTTTCTCAAAACAGCACGGCCCGTCACCCATGATGAGAGGGCTTGCGTCACGATGCTGCCCAGCACTCGCGCTCGCGCTACTGCTTGCCGCCGGCGCCACCTTTTTGCCGCCGCGAGAAGCGCCAGCCGCGTAACGTCGCCACGGGGCCTGCCCCGGATCTTCCACCACCCCGTTCAACGCACCGTGCCCATGTGCGACGCGAACGACATGTCTTTCGGACAACCAAACGGCCGACCCGACGCAGCGGCCGTCCGCATCACCTAACAGCCACGTACATAGCGCTCCCTCTTCCAGAAGTTCCGCGACATGTCCGGCAACGTACACCCACGCAAGGGCTCTCTGCTGGCACAGCCACAGCTGGACCGCGTCCACGCTCTGTTTGCCCACCGGACCCACGCCGCCCACGCCCGACCACGCATGATTGGCGCACTCTCTGGCGACATATCGCAAAGCGTCTCAGCGCCAACGGCCGCGCTGCATACGCGCTACCGCATCTTGCAAACACTTGTTATCCCAGGGGCCCACGGTTGCGTCGTCTGCCGCCGGGGTCGCCACAGAGGTCGCGGCGCGCACGTCGCGCATGCCGTCCACGCGACAACCGCCAAGAGCATGCCATCACCAATGGTCTCAAAGGGCACACCACAGCTCCAAGCGCATGTCGTGACGCCCTCGCCACACTCGTCGCTACCTCCACCGCCGGCGCACCTTTCTGCGCACGCCACTCCCTGGCGACAGACGCACGCGAGCTACGCGGGCGCGCCCCACACGACGCGCTTCGCGGCCCGACACCCACGTCGCGATACTCCGCAACCCAGACGAGTTCGAAGCATTCCCGAGCCCAACAAAAAGGATTGCGCGCAACACGTCGATGAACGAAACGTCGACGACGTGTGCTGTTTGCCTGCTTCCGGAATGTTTCCGACCTGTTGATTTCATCACCGCCGGGTGCGTGCCTCGTTTCTGGGCATCACCCGTCCGGGCTGCGGGGTTCCGACTGTCACAC
>CAUYUJ010004638.1:35000-68089 GCA_963575745.1 Prorocentrum cordatum
CTGCTACTACTACTACTACTACTACTACTACTACAACTACTACTTCTACTGTTACTACGACTACTACTAGGACTGTCACTACTACCTCTACTACAAGTACTACTACGACTACTGCTTCTACTACTACTACTACTACTACTACTGCTACTACTACTACTACTACCACTACTGCAAATACGACTAATACTAATATTACTGCCACTGTCCATTACTACTACTACTACTACTACTATTACCTCTACTCCTACTACTTCGAATTATGCTACTACGACTGCTACTACTACGACTACCACTACTACCACCACTACTACTACTACGACTACTACTACTACTCCTACTACTATTTCGCTACTGCAACTAGGACTACTACTACGACTGCTACTGTATTATTTCAACTACTACCACCACTACCACATCTTCTACTACTACTGCTACTGCTGCTACTACTAATACTACTACTACTACTACTACTACGAATACTACTAGTTCTAGTACTAGTACTACTACTACTACTACTACTACTACTACTACTACTACTACTACTACTACTAGTACTACTACTACGATTACAACTGCTACTGCTACTACTACTGCTGCTACTGCTACTGGAAATACTGCCGCTACTACTAACACTACTACTGCTACAACTACTACTACTACTATTACCACTACTTCAAGTACTACTGCTGCTACTACTACCACGACTACTACTACTACTCCACGACTGCTAGTACGTCTGCAACTACCACTACCACCACTACTACTACTACTACTACTACTACTACTGATGCTACTACTACTTGACTACTACTACTACTACTACTACTACCACCACCACCACCACCACCACCACCACCACCACCACCACCACCACTACTACTACTACTACTACTACTACTACTACTACTACTACTACTACGACTACGACTACGACTACGACTACGACTACGACTACGACTACTACTACTACTACCACTACTACTACTACTACTACTACCACGACTGCTGCGACTTCTACTACTACGACTACTACTACTGTTATTACTACTGCTACTACTACTACTACCACTACTGATAAAAAAAAATAAAAATTAAAAAAAACCTGGGACGTACCCAACCCATTTGTATCAATGGAGACGAGGAGTTGGCCGAAACGTATATGGACAATCAACTTGATGTGTAAGCTACTTGGGAGGCGTCACTGTGCTGGGCCCCGCAAGCAGGCCTCGAAAGTGGCGACAGTTTCACAGATCGCAGGTCACCCGGGATGGCGAGGTCGAATTTGAATCTGCGTGTGGCGTCACTGTGCTGGGCCCCCCGGCAGGCCGCGAAAGTGGCGACAGTTTCACAGATCGCAGCCCCCCACGGATGGCGAGGTCTCATTTGAATCCGCCGTGTGTACCCACTGTGCTGGGCCCCCCAGCAGGCCTCGACAGTGGCGACGGTTTCACAGATCGCAGCCCCCCAAGGATGGCGAGGTCCCATTTGAGTCCGCCGTGGGTACCCACTGCGATGGGCCCCCCAGCAGCCCTCGAAAGTGGCGACAGGTTCACAGATCGCAGCCCCCCAGGGATGGCGAGGTCCAATTTGAGTCCGCCGTGTGTACCCACTGTGCTGGGCCCCCCAGCAGGCCTCGAAAGTGGCGACAGTTTCGCAGATCGCAGCCCCCCAGGGATGGCGAGGTCAAATTTGAGCCCGCCGTGTGTACCCACTGCGCTAGGCCCCCCAGCAGGCCCCGAAAGTGGCGACGGTTTCGCAGATCGCAGCCCACCAGGGATGGCGAGGTTCAATTTGAGCCCGCCGTGTGTACCCACTGTGCTGGCCCCCCCAGCAGGCCTCGAAAGTGGCGACAGTTTCGCAGATCGCAGCCCCCCAGGGATGGCGAGGTACAATTTGAGCCCGCCGTGTGTACCCACTGTGCTGGGCCCCCCAGCAGGCCCCGAAAGTGACGACGGTTTCGCAGATCGCAGCCCCCCAGGGATGGCGAGGTACAATTTGAGCCCGCCGTGTGTACCCACTGTGCTGGCCCCCCCAGCAGGCCTCGAAAGTGGCGACAGCGTCGCAGATCGCAGCCCCCCAGGGATGGCGAGGTACAATTTGAGTCCGCCGTGTGTACCCACTGTGCTGGGCCCCCCAACAGGCTTCGAAAGTGGCGACAGTTTCGCAGATCGCAGCCCCCCCAGGGATGGCGAGGTATAATTCGAGTCAGCCGTGTGTACCCACTGTGCTGGGCCCCCCAGCGCGCTTCGAAAGTGGCGACAGTTTCGCAGATCGCAGCCCCCCAGGGATGGCGAGGTACAATTTGGGTCCGCCGTGTGTGCCCAGTGTGCTGGGCCCCCCAGCAGGCCTCGAAAGTGGCGACAGTTTCACAGATCGCAGCCCCCCAGGGATGGCGAGGTACAATTTGAGTCCGCCGTGTGACCCAGTGTGCTGGGCCCCCCAGGGGGCCTCGAAAATGGCGACAGTTTCGCAGATCGCAGCCCACCAGGGATGGCGAGGTTCAATTTGAGCCCGCCGTGTGTACCCAGTGTGCTGGGCCCCCCAGCAGGCCTCGAAAGTGGTGATAGTTTCGCAAATCGCAGCCCCCCAGGGATGGCGAGGTACAGTTAGGGTCCGCCGTGTGTACCCACTGCGCTGGGCCACCCAGCAGGCCCCGAAAGTGGCGACAGTTTCGCAGATCGCAGCCCCCCAAGGATGGCAAGGTACAATTTGAGTCTGCCGTGTGTACCCAGTGTGCTGGGCCCCCCAACAGGCCTCGAAAGTGGCGACAGTTTCGCAGATCGCAGCCCCCCAATTTGAGTCCGATGTGTACCCACTATGAGGTCTAATTTGCCGCCGTGTGGCCCACTGTGCTGGGCCCCCCAGCAGGCCTCGAAAGTGGCGACAGGTTCGCAGATCGCAGCCCCCCAGGGATGGCGAGGTACAATTTGAGTCCGCCGTGTGTACCCACTGGCTGTGCCCCCCAGCCCTCCTCGAAGTGGCGACAGTTTCGCAGATCGCAGCCCAGGATGGCCGTCGAACCCAGTCGAAAGCGACAGTTTCGCAGATCGCAGCCCCCCAGGGATGGCGAGGTACAATTTGAGTCCGCCGTGTGTACCCACTGTGCTGGGCCCCCCAGCAGGCCTCGAAACTGGCGACAGGTTCGCAGATCGCAGCCCACCAGGGATGGCGAGGTCCAATTTGAGTCCGCCGTGTGTACCCACTGCGCTGTGCCCCCCAGCAGCCCTCGATAGTGGCGACAGTTTCGCAGATCGCAGCCCCCCACGGATGGCGAGGTACAATGTGAGTCCGCCGTGTGTACCCACTGTGCTGGGCCGCCCAACAGGCCTCGAAAGAGGCGACAGTTTCGCAGATCGCAGCCCCCCAAGGACGGCGAGGTATAATTCAAGTCCGCCGTGTGTACCCACTGTGCTGGGCCCCCCAGCAGGCCTCGAAAATGGCGACGGTTTCGCAGATCGCAGACCCCCAGGGATGGCGAGGCACAATTTGGGTCCGCCGTGTGTACCCACTGTGCTGGCCCCCCCAGCAGGCCTCGAAAGTGGCGACAGTTTCGCAGATCGCAGGGTTGGCGAGGTACAGTTCGAGTCCGCCGTGTTTACCCACTGTGCTGGGGCCCCCCATGGCCTCGAAAGTGGCGTACGCAAGCCCCCAGGGATTGAGTCTGAGCCCGCCGTGTGTACCCACTGTGCTGGGCCCCCCAGCAGGCCTCGAAAGTGGCGACAGTTTCGCAGATCGCAGCCCCCCAGGGATGGCGAGGTCAATTTGAATCCGCCGTGTGCCCTTGTGCTGGGCCCCCCCGCAGGCCTCGAAAGTGGCGACAGTTTCGCAGATCGCAGCCCCCCAGGGATGGCGAGGTACAATTTGAATCCGCCGTGTGTACCCATTGTGCTGGGCCCCCCAGCAGGCCTCGAAAGTGGCGACAGTTTCGCAGATCGCAGCCCCCCAGGGACGGCGAGGTACAATTTGAGTCCGCCGTGTGTACCCACTGCGCTGGGCCCCCAGCAGGCCTCGAAAGTGGCGACAGTTTCGCAGATCGCAGCCCCCCAGGGACGGCGAGGTACAATTTGAGTCCGCCGTGTGTACCCTCTGTGCTGGGCCCCCCAGCAGGCCTCGAAAGTGGCGACAGTTTCGCAGATCGCAGCCCCCCAGCTGGCACGCAGCGGCGAGCGAAGGCAGGGGGGAAGAGAGGGACGGGGGGGGGAAGGAAGGCGCGAGCAGTGCTCTATTCAAAATTATTTCGGCAAAGCAACCTAGCAGCGATGTGTAGAAGCATAACTGGAAACATTGCCTGTTGTATTCATGTAAGAGCGCTGTTGTAGAATTCTGGTATTCTCGCAGTCGTATTCGGATTCGCAGTGGCAGTCGCAGTGGCAACATCCGCGGCAGTCGCAGTGGCACTGCCAGTAGTCGCGGTAGCAATAGCTACACTAGCAGCAGCAATAGCAGCAGCAGCAGTATTAGTAACAGTAGTAGTAGCAGTAAAAGTAGTAGTGATGGTAGTAGTGGTAACAGTGAAGTAGTAGTTGTAGTGTGTGGAGTGATCGAGTAGGAGTGATGGGAGCAGTGGTAGTAACAGTAGGAACACTGCTTTCGACAACTGTATCTCCAAATGAAATCTTTGTATAAATGCATTGAAGTCTAAACACGTGGCCCGGGAGTGGAGTTCTGGGAAGTGGAAAAGCACGAAGTGACCTACAGTTGGCTCCGGGCATTCAAAATGTGGCCCAGAATTGTGTTCTGGGAAATCCAAGAGCACGAAATGGCCTACGGTTGGCTCCGGGCATCCAAAATGTAGCACGGGAGTGAAGTTCTGGGAAATCGAAGAACACAGGCCTACAGTTGGCTCCGGGCATCCAAAATGTGGCCCGGGAATGGAGTTTTGGGAAGTCGAAGAGCACGAAGTGGCCTACAGTTGGCTCCGGGCATTCAAAAATGTGGCGTGGGAATTCAGTTTTGGGAATTCGAAGAGCACGAAGTGGCCTACAGGTGGCTCCGAGCATCCAAAATGTGGCCCGGGAATGAAGTTCTGGGAAGTCGTAGAGCACGAAGTGGCCTACAGTTGGTTTCGGGCATTCAAAATGTGGCCCGGGAGTGGAGTTCTGGGAGGTCGAAGAGCACGAAGTGTGTGACTGTTTGCTTAAAAGGAGCCCGGCCCTGAGCCCGGCCCTCGCTGTTCGGATGCCGCCCAGACCTCCCTTCTGAGTCATCAGATGCTCTCTTTTGACGAGTACTACTACTACTACTACTACTACTACGACGACGACCACTACTACTACTACTACTACTACTACTACTACTACTACTACTACTACTACTACTACTACTACTACCACTACTAGTACTCCTACTACTACTACAACTACTAGTACTACAAATACTACTACTACTACTACTACGACGACGACGACTACTACTACTACTACTACTACTACGACGACTACAAATACGACGGATACTGCTACTAATACTAAGTTTACTACTACTACTACCACCACTTCTAATACTACCACTACTACTACTACTACTACTACTACTACTACAACTACCACTACTACTACTACTACTACTACTACTACTACTCCAACTGCTCAGTAACTACTGCTACTATACTACTCACACTACTATACTACTACTTACTTAAACTACTAACTACTTAACTAATAACCACTACTACTAACTAAACTACTACGACTATACGGTAGTAGTAGTAGTACGACTACGACCTACTACTAACTACTAACTACTACTACGCTACCACTACTACTACTAAAACCACTACTACTAACTTACTAACACTATTACCACCACCACCATTCTACTACACCATACTACTACTACCACTACTACCACTACTACTACTACTACTACTACTACTACCACTACTACTACTACTCTACTACTACTACTACTACGATACTAACTACACTAGTACTACAAAATACAACTACTACTACTACTACTACTACTACGACTACTACTACTAACTACTACTACTACGCTTGCTACAAATACTACCTGATATGCTACTAATACTACAGTTTACTACTACTACTACTACTACTAACTTACTACTACGAATTACTACCAACTACACTACTACTACTA
Source organism: Prorocentrum cordatum (assembly GCA_963575745.1). Lineage (NCBI taxonomy): Eukaryota > Dinophyceae > Prorocentrales > Prorocentraceae > Prorocentrum > Prorocentrum cordatum. The sequence goes on from CAUYUJ010004638.1 coordinate 41,106, forward strand.
CTACTACTACTACTACTACCACTACTACTACTACTACTACTACTACTACTACTACTGCCACTACTACTGCTACTACTACCACTACTACTACTACGACTACTACTACTACTACTACTACTACTACTACTACTACGACTACTACTACTACTTACTACTACTACTACTACTACTACTACTGCTACTACTACTAATACTACCACTACTACTACTAAAACCACTACTACTACTACTACTACCACCACCACTACTACTACTACTACTACTACTACTACTACGACTACTACTACTACTACTACTGTGACTACCATCACTACTGGTTCTACGACTACAACGACAACAACAACTACTACTACTACTACTACTACTACTACCACCACTATTGCTGTTACGACTGTTTCGAGCCGTTGTTTTCGACTGCAAAACTGTGATGCACCTACCTAATTGAACAAACGCAACTCATTTTCAAAAATAATTTCAAAATAAGTGGGCGGAGACGCCAAACGCATTGGAACCCGAGGGGGAGGAGGGGAAAGGACGGAGAGGGAGTGAGCTCGAAGGCTCTTGGAGAAGGGGATGTGACCATCCCAGGGAACGGTCCCCCCCCCCCCGTGGAGACGAGGCACCAGCCGTGGCAACAAGCTTCCCCCCTATCCCCCCCCGCGACCTGAGTGCACCGCCCAGGCCAGCGGGGGGCGTCATAGGAGGCCAAGGGTTCTGACATCGCTGAGAGGCGGAAAAGGGGAAGAGGGATGCAAGGATCAGGCAGACGAAAACCCTTTTAGGTTTTGCCCGGCGTGTTAGAATGCCCTTTTGGCCTTTCGCGGGGGCAAGCCCGCGAGGTCGCCCGCGGGCGACGGAGCGCCCTGGCCCTCTTCGTTTGCTCGCCACACTCCCAGATGACCCAGGCCATGTCTGTCGTCATCTACCTCGAGAGTTGAGTATAGTTGACCGGAGTTTGCATCAGTACGTCGAGCGTGATAGTCACGCCTCTGGCGGGCAAGCGTGCTTGGATGGCGCAGCGCGAGGCCGAGGCAGGACCGTCGCTGACTAAGCAAAGAATGCTCCTGCTCAATGTCAAGAATGTCGGAGTCATGTTGGTGTGTCCCTTGAATGGGGTAGCGTTGCTGCTCCTAGAGTTGACATGGGGTCGAATAGCGCTGATCAAAGGCATGAATGTCCTAATGGTGGTGATCCTAAACATGAATGTCGTAGTGGTGATGCTGTGACCCTTGAGTGCGATAGAGCTTTTGCTGGGAGCTGTGCCTTGGATAGCGCTGTGCTCCTGGACCTGAGTGTCCTAGTGGTGCTGCTTTGACACTTGAGTGGGATAGAGATCCTGCTCGTAGATTTGAGTGCCCCTAGCGGTCCTGCTTCGAGCTGTTCCTGGACCAGAGTGTCGTAGTGGTGCTGCTGCGACCCGTGAGAGCTCGGAGTGTCGCAGTGGAATTGCTCCAATAGGAGATTCGGCGGAAGTGCTCTGCTTCTCCCAGCCCTCTTGTCTCGTCCTCCCCCTCGGTATCCTCCAGGAGCCACCGCAGTCATCGTCGTCGACTGGCTCAGCGTCGTTAGCGTCGCTGCCGCTGCCAAAACATCTAGTTAGGGTTTTGCGCTGACTACCTCCAGAAATCCTCGACGGGGCCTTGGTATTTTTCTTAAAAAAATGAAAGGTACTATACGACCGCCCTTCGGTTGATAAGGGAATTCGGGAGGAAGGGGGGAATAACATCTCATTCGATTGGTCTGACTATCGAGGCCACTATCGATCTCATTATCGGTATCGCTCGATCGATCTCATTCGATGTCACAGTCGATATCGTTCGATCCATTTCATTCAATCGATGTCACAATCGATCTGACTATCGATCTCACAATCAATATCACTAGCGATCTCCCTAGCGGATAGACCGGGCACAGCGGACAGAGCGGACAGAGCAGAAAGAGCGGACAGAAGGACAAAGCGGACAGAGCGGACAGAGCAGACAGACCGGACGGAACAAGCAGAGCGGACGGAACAGACAGAGCGGACAGAGCGGACGCAGCGGACAGAGCGGACGGGACGGACAGAGCGGACAGAGCGGACAGAGCGGACGCAGCGGACAGAGCGGACAAAGCGGACAGAGCGGACAGAGCGGACAGAGCGGGCAGAGCGGACGGAACGGACAAAGCGGACAGAGCGGACGGAGCGGACGGAGTGGACAGAGCGGACAGAGCGGACAGAGCGGACTGTGCGGACAGAGCGGACGGAACGGACAGAGCGGACACAGCGGACAGAGCGGACAAAGCGGACAGAGCGTACGGAGCGGACAGAGCGGACAGAGCGGACGGAGCGGACTGAGCGGACAAAGCGGACGGAGCGGACAGAACGGACAGAGCGGACAGAGCGGACAGAGCGGACAAGGCCGACAGAACAACCAACGAGACCCCGGGAAAGGCACCGGAGAGTGCTGGGAGGGTCCCAGGTAGAATCCCAGGGATAATGTAATCATTAGTCGTCTGCCACCAAACCCTGCTCCTCCTCCTCCTCCTCCTCCTCCTTCTCCTCTGCTTCCTCCTCACGACCACACACTGCACGCAACATTGGAGGAGCATGGTGCCAACGCTGCATGCGACCCCAGGGAAACCACAACACTTTTCGAACAAAGGGGTCGGCGGATGTGGCGTAAGCCTGTAAAATCTGTTGCGTCGATGTTTGAACACGCCGGCACACATGTGCTGCTCGCGAAGTAGCACAATTCATCCTGATTGCAAGTCGCAGTGCCGCACTTGCACGGGTACGACGTGCCAGCTTCGTCGAAGTTGGCACATGGCAGCAGTGTGGGTGCAGGCGTGGGCGCCGACGTTGGGGCGAACGTCGGGGCAACCGTCGGGGGCGGAGTCGGCACGCCTGGTAGATGCGTAGGAGCAGGCGTGGGGAGAAACGTAGGAACAAGCGTTGGAGAAGCCGTCGGAGAAACCGTGGGAGCGGACGTCGGGGAATATGTGGGAAGTGCTGTGGGGGCATGCGTCGGAGCCGCACTGCACTCTAGAACGGTGCAAGTTCCACTGTAGAACGGTGGTTCTGATATGGGGTTTATTACCCCCTCGAACCCAGCATTGCACGCACATCCGTCCGCCACGCTGCTTCCTGTTGAATTGCCTGGGCAATTCACGGCCTCGCAGGATCCGCTGTAGTATGGTTCGATCGTCGTTGCCGTGATCGCGTCAGAATAACCAGCCTCGCATGTCCATGTGCCAGAATAGCCAGGATTACACACACATCCGTTGGCTACACTGGTCCCTGAAGAACCCGCCGGACACTCCACTGCAACGCACGATCCATTGTAGAACGGAGCTTCCGATGCAGGCCGAATTGCTCCCATGTACCCAGGTTCGCAAGTACAATTGTCTGGTACACTAACTCCTGTGGAATGTTCAGGGCAATTCACTGCAATGCACGAACCGTTGTAGAATGGATAATCTCTTGCAGGCCATATCGAACCCGAGTAGCCCGCATCGCACACACAGCCATGCCCCACACTGTGCCCTGTTGAATTGTCTGGGCAATTGGAGTCCTGAACTATCGCCACATTCTCATCCTCATCCTCCTCATCCTCATCCTCATCCTCATCACCCTCCTCTTCCTGCTCCTCCTCCTCCTCCTCCTCCTCCTCCTCTTCCTCCTCCTCCTTCTCCCCTTCCTCCTCCTCCTCCTCCTCTTCCTCCTCCTCCTCCTCCTTCTCCTCCTCCTCCTTCTCCTTCTCCTCCTCCTCCGAGCCGACTTCTGGCCGTCTGGGGACCATCTTGGGCGTTTGGGAAGCGGCTGGGGTGCCGAATTGGGAGTGCGGGACGCATGCGGGCGGCAGCATTGGGGCCTTCGGTGGAGCAAACGCGTGAGGGGTGTGCCGAATTGATTGTGCGTGACGCATGCGGGCGGTAGCACTGGGGCCTTCGGTGGAGCTCCCCATTGGCGCCTCTTGAGGCCCTCTTGGGGCGCTCTTGGGAGCCTTGGGAGCGCTCTTGGGGCCATCTTGGAGGTGATCGATCAAAGGAATGGGGGTCACCCAATTAGCGTCCCCCCTCGGGAGCCTCTAAAATCGGCCAACACCCTAGTAAAACCAATGATTTTTGCTTCCTCGCCGAGGCCGTTTTGGACGCTCCAACTACCAGCGAAACCCCCCGTCCAGGTCCAGGGGAGGGGGTCAGGGGGAGGGTAAACCCCTCCCCCAAGGGGAAGAAGGGAAGATGGAAGAGGAAATTCCCTAAACCACCGACGCCCAGAGGGCTGGTGGGACTCTTCCATCTTCCCTTCTTCCCCTTCGGAGACGGGTTTACCCCTCCCCCTAACCCCCTCCCCTGGACCTGGACGGGGGGGTTCGCTGGTAGTTGGGAGCGTCCAAGATGGCCCAAGATGGCTCCAAGAGGGCCTCGGAGAGCCCAAGATGACCTCCAAGATGGCTCAAGACAGCCCAAGACGCCTCAAGATGGCCCTGAGGATGCTCCCAAAGGCCCCAAGACCGCCCCAAGACGACTCCAATTGGCCACGTAGCCTCCCAAGGAGGCCCCCCAAGAGGCCAGAATGGCTCCCAAACCTAAGGAAAATCAATGTGTTTTGCTTTCTCGCCTTTTCGCTTCCGATGGCCCTTCGAGGCCTCAAGATGGTTCCAAGAGGGCCCAAGAGGGCCCAAAGAGGGGCCCAAGATGGCCCCAAGACGGCCCTAAGAGCGCCCAAGAGCGCTCCAAGAGCGTCCCAAGAGGGGTCCAAGAGGCGATGTTAGAGGCTCCCGAGGGGGGACGCTAATTGGGGGACCCCCTTCCTTTGATCGATCACCTCCAAGATGGCCCCAAGAGCGCTCCCAAGGCTCCCAAGAGCGCCCCAAGAGGGCCTCAAGAGGCGCCCAGGAGGCCCCAAGATGTCCCCAAGAGGCCCTCAAGAGGCTCCCCAGACACCCAAGAGGCCTCAAGAGGGTCCCCGAGGCATCCAAGAATCCCCCAGGCGCTCCAAGAGGACTCCAAACCAACTTCCAAGGGACATCCTAGGAGGCTCTTGTGCACGTCATTGTTCGTGGTCCTTCTCATCTTTCTCATCCTCCTCCTCCTCCTCCTCCTTGTCGGCCTACTCCTCCTCCTTCTCCTCTACTTTATCAGCCTCATCCTCCTCCTCCTCCTTTCCTCTTCTCTTCCTCCCCTCCTCCTCCTCCTCCTCCTCCTCCTCCTCCTCCTCCTCCTCCTCCTCCTCCTCCCCCTCCCCCTCATCATCCGCCTATTCCCCCTCCTCCCTCCTCCCTCCTCCCACTTTTCCCACCTGCTGCCCCTCCTCCCCCTCCTCCCCCTCCTCCTCCTCCTCCTCCTCCTCCGACTCCTCCGACTCCTCATCCATCCTCGCCCTCTTGGGTAAGACGGGTCCCCCAGCCCTTTGCTACTCTGTATGCTCCCTCACTTCCCTGATCACCGCACTTCGCCTGGGCATCGTTTTTGGATGGGCTGGTGGGGATACGCGAAACGTCAAGAATTTCTGGGATTTCTTCATATCCCCGGATTTCCTGGAATTTCCATAATTTCTGGAAGTTCTGGGTTTCCTAAGAATTTCTCTAATTTTTTGAATTTCTGGATTTCCCGTGAATTTTTCGAATCTCTGGAATTTCTGGATTATCTGGATTTCCTTGGAATTTCTGGAAACCCGGGAATTTCTGAACCTTCTGGAAATTCCAGGAAATCCAGGAATTCCCCAAAACTAGAAATTCCAGAAATTCTAAAAATTCACCTAAAAATTCACCAGGATAGAGGCGCCGGCCCTGGCCTGCAATGTGGTTATGGTTGCCACGCCAAGGCAGATGTTTTGTAGAAACGTTGCAGTGTAGCTCGGTGTCGGTGACTGATCGTTGAACATGACCAAATCATTCGGAATGTTATACACGCAGCCGTAAAAACTCATGCCATCCCAAGCGGGCTTTCCGATAGTAGTCTTGTCGCCCAAGCCAACTCGATGATGCTGCACCGCATCTCCGAAACACTCATCCTCGGAAAGCACGTCAGCGAGCTTGTACGATGCACAGCTCTGATCTGGAGGAAGCAAGGAATAGGCCTGATGCGTGTTGGAAACAGTAATCGCGGTGATGCTGGACTCGCTTGTGCTGGTCGTTCCAGTAATGGTCGTTCCGGTGCTGGTTACGGTGCTGCTGGTCTCACTGCTCGACGTCAGGACACCGATGCAGATGTACTTGTGTTCTTGAGAAGTGAAGCTCGGGTTCGGTGACTGATCGTTGAACATGACCAAATCCGCTGGAATGTTATACGCGCAACCGTAAAAACTCCTGTCATCCCAAGTGGGCTTTCCGATAGTAGGCTTGTCGCCCAAGCCAACTCGATGATGCTGCACAGCATCTCCGAAACACTCATCCTCGGAAAGCACGTCAGCGAGCTTGTACGATGCACAGCTCTGATCTGGAGGAAGCAAAGAATAGGCCTGATGCGTGTTGGAAACAGTAGTCGCGGTGATGCTGGACTCGCTTGTGCTGGTCGTTCCAGTAATGGTCGTTCCGGTGCTGGTTACGGTGCTGCTGGTCTCACTGCTCGACGTCAGGACACCGATGCAGATGTACTGGAGTTCTGGAGAAGTGAAGCTCGGGTTCGGTGACTGATCGTTGAACATGACCAAATCATTTGGAATGTTATACACGCAACCGTAAAAACTCATGCCATCCCAAGCGGGCTTTCCGATAGTAGTCTTGTCGCCCAAGCCAACTTGATGATGCTGCACCGCATATCCGAAACACTCATCCTCGGAAAGCACGTCAGCGAGCTGGTACGATGCACAGCTCTGATCTGGAGGAAGCAAAGAATAGGGCTGATGCGTGTTGGAAACAGTAGTCGGCAGGCCAGCTGGGGCAACAGCGCGCACTCTCGGTGCTGGCGCCGTGCCTGCCGCCGCCCCCGGGGCAGCCGATGCAGCGGGCGCCGCCGCCCAGGGCGCCCACACGGCACGCAGCGTCGCCCACGCCAGCAGCGCAGCCAGCATAGCGGAGCTGGCGGAAGGCCGTGGGAAGCGCGTGCTGGGCCGCTGGACCTTGAGCCCAAGCGGCTGCGGAGGTGACACAAGTGGAGCCGCGAGGTGGCCCTCGCGCCGCCCCGCGGAGAAGGTCAGTCCCACCGCTCAGGCGGCGCCCCGCGCGAAGTGCCGTGATCTTCGGACCCATGCGAGTGAGCTGCGTGGCCAGCGGGCTCGAGGGCCCGCCGCGCGAGGGAAAGCCAAGCACGCGCAGTGGAAATCCAGGGTGAACATTTTTTATTCGGAATTTCGACATTGGGCGGAAAAGGGGGGGAGGGGGTCTGCCTCCGGACCTTTGCTTAGTGCGACTGTATGCAATAGTGAGCCCCACGGGGGAGACTCCGCCCGTTCGACTGGCTGGTCCACACAGGGGCCGAACATCATATTAATTACGGATCCGCAGCGCTCATCTGATGCGAACTTGGCGTGATGGTGGCAATGATGACGACGACGGCGGCGATGATGACGCCATTGATGTCGGCGGTCATGATGACGACGGTCATGATGTCGGCGGTCATGATGACGGCGGCAATGACGACGACGGTTATGATGTCGGCGGTCATGGTGTCGCTGACTGCGCTGAAGAATGTCGGTGGTCATGATGGCGACTACGATGGTAGTGATGACGACGACTAGCTTTTCCGCTCGCAAGTGTCGCGGCGCCAGCTGCCGCGACGCCGCCTTGGCCTTAGATGGCGCGCCAGAGGCAGCGCCGCGGGCACGCCAGAGGCAGCGGCTCGGCCACGCCAGAGGCAGTGTCTCGGGCAACCATCTCCTAGCGAAGGTATTCCCAAGGGTTGTTCTTACTATGCCCGCTTCCGGAGGGCGGTGAATTGTCGGGGCACGCCAGAGGCAGTGCATTCTGGCCGCTTCCTGAGGCCGATTCCTAAGGGCGGTCAGTTGGCGGGCACCCTTCGGCCGCTTCAGGCCGTTTCCTGAAGCCACTTCGCGTTGGGGCGCGCTCGCCGCGGCGGGGCGCGCCAGAGGCAGTGCCTGCGTCCACTTCGCCCATGGCGGGGCGCGCCCATGGCGGGGCGCGCTCCTCCTGCCGCGCCCAGTTCGCCCATGCGATGAGCATGCCTTTGTTGTCGGCCTTCTCGCACCAGGCGAATCCCACCAGCCCTCTGGGCGTCGGTGGTTTAGGGCGTTTCCCCTTCCACCCCTCCCTCTTCCCTTTCGGGGAGGGGTTGCCCCTCCCCCTACCCCCTCCCCACTGACCTGGACAGGAGGGGCGGGGAGCGGTCACAGCGTCCAAAACGGCCTCGGCGAGGAAGCCAAAATCATTTGTTTTACTATGGTTTTGGCCCCATTTTGGCCTTCTGAGGGGGCAGGGCTAATTAAAGCTCCCCTCTTCTTTGATCGATTTCCTCCACGATGGCCGCAAGAGGCCCCCAGGATGCCCCAAGAGGCCGCAGGATGGCCCCAAAATGGCCCCAAGAGGTTCCCCAAGAGGCCCCCAGGAGGCCCCCAAGAGACCCCCAAGAGGCCCCAAGAGACCCCCCAGAGGCACCCAAGGTGCTCCCAGAGGCCTCGGCGATAATGTCAAACCATTGTTTGCACTAAGGTTTTAGCCACATGTTGGCCTCTTGGGGGGGGCACTGATTAAGATGACTCCAGGAGCGCCCCGGAGAGCCCAACATGACCTCCAAGATGGCTCAAGAAATCTCAAGATGTCTCATACTGGCTTCCTCTGTGTGCTGTCCACTTCCCTGATCGAGGCAATCCCACCAGCCCTCTGAACGTCGGTGGTTTAGGGCGTTTCCTCTTCCACCCCTCCCTCTTTCCCTTCGGGGAGGGGTTTACCCCTCCCCCTACCCCCTCCCCGTGGACCTGGACGGGGGGGGGCCGCGAGCGGTCACAGCGTCCAAAACGGCCTCGGCGAGGAAGCCAAAATCATCGATTTTACTAAGATGTTGGCCTCGTTTTGGCCTCCTGAGGGGGCAAAGATGGCCCCAAAAAGCGCACAGGAGGCCCCCAAAGGCCCCAAGATGGCCCCAAGAGGCACCCAGGAGGCCAAACATGATCCCGAACGGCCCACAGAGACCCCCCCGAGGCACCCAAGACGCCGAACAACCCCTCAGGACGACCCTCTACTCGCCTGGGCGTCGTTTCTGGACGGGCTGGTGGGGATACGCGAAGCGTTTCCCCACCAACCCTCTGGGCGTCGGTGGTTTAGGGCGTTTCCTCTTCCACCCCTCCCACTTCCCCTTCGGGGAGGGGTTTACCCTTCCCCCCACCCCCTCCCCACTGACCTGGACAGGAGGGGCGGGGAGCGGTCAGAGCGTCCCAGATGGCCCAGGACGGTTCCAAGAGGGCCTCAGAAAGCCCGAGATCGCCTCCAAGATGGCTCATGATAGCGCAAGATGCCTGAAGATGGTTCAGAAGACGCTCAAACACGTTCAAAGACCGCCCCAAGATGGTTCCAAGTGCCCACAAGAGCATCATTAGAGTGCCCTCAAAAAGCCGAAATGCTTCAAAACCCTGAGGAAAATCAATGTTCGTGGTGTTCTCACTTTTTCGCTTCCGAAGCCCATCCGAGGCCTCAAGATGGCGCCAAAATGTCCCAACTGGGCCCCAACAGGGGCCCAAGAGAGCCTCAAAACTGCCTCAACAGCGCGGGCAAAGATGGCCCCAAGAAGCGCCCAGGAGGCCCAAACCCAAGATGGCCCCAAAAAGGCCCCAAGAGGCCCCCAGGAGGCCCCAAAGAGGATCCCGAACGGCCCACAGAGGCCCCCCCGAGGCACCCAAGACGCCGAAAAGCCCCTCAGGACGACCCTCTACTCGCCTGGGCGTCGTTTCTGGACGGGCTGGTGGGGATATTTTCTTTTCTTTTTTTTTACAGCCGCGGGCGGAAGCGCCAGCGGCGGCGAGTAACGGTCGGGCTGCGGCCGAAACTAATTGGCCGGACCCGCGCGCGGGCCGCGGCCGGCGCCGGGGCGGCGGGTGCAAGGATGCTGCAACCCAGGGTGTCTGACGCCCAAGGACCTGCACCCAAGTCTGTAACTACGCTGCCAAAATGGCGCGATACAAACAACCCCAAGGTTTCTGAGGCCATAGCCAAGCAGCACGCCGCTTGGGTACACTAACTGAACAGTAGGGTGTCTGCAAGCCTCGGCGCAGCGAATGGCGTACCATAGGGTCCCAGGGTGTCTGAACCATGCTCAAGCAGAAGCGTCCGAGAGACGCGCAAGCTGTCGCCTGACTGCATACCGTAGGGAGAAGTTGGACTCTGACAGCGCCAGCGAACCGTCGCAACTTCAGAGTACGCACCAACGCAGCCAAAATGGCGCGAAATTCGTGGTGTCTGTAACCGAACAAGGCACGTCAGGCCCGGGAAGACAACCTCGAACAGAGATGCGTTCGCAAGCGGGCCATCAGGTAACATGATGTGACGCTATGCGGAAGGTACAACTGCCCCAATCTTTCACCAGGCACAAGTCGCAGGCGACTAGCAACCAAAGATAAAAGCAGGAACGCGTACCAGGGGGCATCTAACGTGACAAGCATACACAGAGCCACGCCTACCCTTGGTACCCTGGCGTACCAGAGTGAAGTGTAAGAAGATGGCGCTCTGGGAAAGCTGCGCTGCCGCTTGCCAGCTGCAGCCGAAGCAACAGCCAGTGGTCACGAAGAAGCCCAGGGAGCTAAGGGCCGCTCATCCAGGTAGAGCGGGGGAGCGACGATGGGGCGACGCCAGTCCGGGCAACAGGAACTGGCGGCCAACAAAGGCAGCAGGCGTACGCACTAGGCACAGGCATAGGCTCAGTCCGCTGACCACCCGCGGCAACACTGTGGCCGGTGCGCGCAGGTGGGTGCGCAACTGCGCCCCTGCGTCCGGGCGCGGCAACAACGTCCTTACGGGTGGGCACACCGCGCCACCGTGCCGGAGGCGTACCTCAACGGCTCAGAAGTGCACCATCTGGTCATGCGTTCGAAACCCGCTGTCGGGACGCCACCCGCCCAAGGTCGCTCAGGGAATAGCAGAGAAGAGCAGCTGAAGGCCGCTGTACCTTAAAGAAACCCAGGGAGTGAGAGTGCGGTTCTGGACAGTGACGAGGCGAAGTCATCTTTGCGTCGGTCACAGAGCCGCGAGGCCGGGGGGCGAAGTCCGACAGGGCCAGAGGTGAAAACAACTACAGCGGGGCCAGGAGCCAACTATGGCCTGCACGCAACACGCCCCAGCGCAGTCATGCATACGGTATTGCTGGTAAACACACTTGGGTCCAAAGGCAGGAAGTGCGCGTACCAGGGAGGGCGGCTGAAGGCCGCCACGCGAGTATATGCAACGTAACCCAGGGAGGCAGCTGAAGGCTGCACAGAATGTGGAAATCAGACGCTGCACCTGAATCTCTTGGGGATGGGGGGGCTCAGTCGCCCCACCGTTGTCTCTTCTCGCCACGATCGTCTGGCCTGCCGCCACCACGCTTGCCTCCTGACTGCCACTGGTCGTCGTGCCAGCCAGAGCTCCAGCCACTCTGCCAGTTGTCCCAGGCGTCCCAGGAGCTCCCAGCCCGGTCATGCCAGCTGCTCTGCTGGTGGCTGCCCTTGCCAGCGCCGTCGGTCCTGGCGTGGCGCATGCATTCAGACCGAACCGTTGCCCAGTCGATGCGGAAATTATACTTCTTGTCCATCGCGTAGGCATCGTATCCACAGCGCTTCCAGTCATCCAAGAACTTGTTGATGTTCTCGTCCGTGTGCAGCTTCGGGTCTGACTTGGGATCCATGCACCCAGGGATCCGGATGCCTTTTGTGTGGGCCGACCAAAGGGCGCAGAATACTCCACCCAAGTCCACTTGGTGTCTGGTGATGCGCTTGGCGGGCGTATCTCCGCGGCGCTCCAAGTCAACGGAGCCCAACCAGGCCTTGTACATGGGGCCTCCGTGGGCGTCGGTCAGCTGGTTGAGAGCGTGTCGTCCCGCTGCGCCAGAGTAGGCAAGACTGCGGCCTGGTGTCTGCGGGTTGCGTATTTGGGGGCGGCGGCCCTTCCCTGTGCCTCTCACGCGCGGCTTCATCTCGACCTGGCCCGCTGGAACCACTGGCGTTCTGCTCGGTGGCTGTGCGACCCCAGGCGGCCAAGGGGTCGTTGTCGGAGCTGGGTTCCATGCGCTCTGCCGCTGGGCTTTGCTGCGGCGGCCTGGCGCCAGGGCCATAATCTTCGGCGGGGCCAGCGGCCGGGCCCGCGCAGTCATCAGGGGGGGGGGGCTCGCGGGGGCTTCCAAAGTCGGCCGAATCCGCTCGCTCAGCAGCAGGAACCTCGTCTTAGTCGCCCTCCTCTTTGGCAGCTAGGCCAGGCACCTTCGCGTCTCCAGCACCCCTTTCGGCGGCCTTCGTACCCAGGGAGTTGTCTGCACCAACCGCTGTGGAGGTGCCCCCCATCGGGTCTTGCTGGAGCTTCGACCTTGGGGCCCAGCCACTGTGCCGGAGGGCGCCCTGCCGCGTTGCCGGGCATGTCCTCGCTCATGGCCTGCACGTGCGACTCCGCCAGGGAGGTGATGGTTGTCGAGGCCAGGGCATCGGCGCTGAGGCTGAGCAGGAAGCTCGTCGGCGTGCCCATCTCGTGTCTGACTGGGTTGAGGCCACTCCCCCGAGGATCTCAAGTCCTCCATAAGGGACCGGGGCCGATTCTAGATCCTAGATACTCACGGTTATGATAAGGGACCGGTGCTTAAGTGCAACCATCAAAGTGGGCCGGCTAAAACGCAAGTCACTACTAAACACATAACTTAACTTCGAAAACATAAATGAGTTAACTCATTACCTAACAAAAACAAACACAACATTTGATTGTGTTTGCCGTCATTGCTGTCGGATGTGGTTCGGAAAACTGGCCACAGACGCGCGCGCCAGTCTCGCATGGGATTTCGGTGCGCCTTTGGTCTCGCAGAGGTCGGTGGGTTGTGCCGTTGGCATGTTGGGATGTTCTTGGCGTTGTTTTGGGCCGTGGTCTGTTCTACTTCCCCCGTTCTCTGCTAACTTCACGTGCACGCGCACGCGCGCACGCGCGCGCACACGCACACGCGCACGCACACGCACACGCACACGCACACGCACACGCACACGCACACACACACACACACGAGCACGAGCACGAGCACGCACGAGATTTGAACCGAACCACTGGATGAAATCACATACGAATTCACATGCAGATGAACATGCATGTGAAAACCGTCCGCGCTCGGATAGCCCAGCCTTGAGAAGGGGGTTCGTAAGTATTTCCTGTGGCCTCCAACCCACCTCCACTCCCCCATCCTCATTGCAGCCATTTTGGCACATGCCGCGCGGCAGGAAGGTGAAACCGACGCCTTCGGATCCTGGCCCGCACGGCCACCGCCCTGAACGCCCGTGGTGCACACCTATCGGGCGCCTGGTGCACATGGCCACTCTCCGCAATGAGCTTGCGAGCGCGGCAGACGCCGCTGTCGCCGAGATTTCGGCATCGCAGACGTCGGAGCACGTCGAAGTCCACAGCCAGGAGACGCTGGACACAGGCATGCGCGTGGACACGCCCCCCACGGTGCGCGAGGAGGGCGAGGGCGAGGCCACGGCGAGCGAGGAGAGCGCCCCGTCGACGGAGATCAAGATCGAGGAGCATGAGCAGCCGCGGATACGCCCTTCCAGCCGCCCAGTGGGCATGCCCATTGACGTGACGGACAATGATGACGGGTTCTGGTCACCGCCGCAGCGAGTGCATACGCCACCCGAGGGGGTCGATGGCGACGGCGAGGCGGCAGCTGTCGAATCCGACGACGCCCCGCTCGCTGAGCTGCCGTTCGATGATCAGATGAAGATTGCGGAGAAGTTGTCCCAGGATGAGCTGCCGTTCGATGATCAGCTTAAGATTGCGGAGAAGTTGCCCCAGGAGCGCCCGCAGCCATCAGGGTTCGACGAGGACGAAGTCAAGTTGGCAACGCTGTTGTCGCAGGGGGGCTCCAAGCCGGCAGGTCCTGTCGACGCGGAGGTCGTTGATGATTCGCCAGGGCCTGAGACTCAGACTCCATCGGATGCGCAACCCCCGCCGACCGAGTCGCAGTGCAAGCGGATGAGCGAAGCCTTCGATGAGAAGATGCGACGCGCTGCAGCTGGTGAGGAGGGTGTTTGGTGTGAGAAGGTCGCGGCGCAGGCGGCGATCGCCGCGGTGGATCCCCGCGAGTTGGACGCAGCGCCGCGAGCTTCCGTCGAGGGCGCCGAGCAGAGGGGCGTGCACGTGGCGCCGCAGGACACGCCCGAGTTCAGCAAGACGTCGGCAGGCTCAGATGTTCGCACGGAGCGTCGGCCGTCCAGGGCACCGTCGGTGGCTCTGTCATCGAAGGCGCCATCGCCGTCGCCACGCGCGACGCCTGCGTCGTCGGCACCACCATCGCGGCGACCTGGCCTCTACATCGCGAGGCAGGCGACTGGCGCGCAGGCGCCACTCTTCCTTTTTCGTTTCCTCGTCGTATCCTCCTCACCCTCCCCCTCCCCCCCCGCCTCTTCCTCCTCCTCCTCCCCCTCATCCTCCTCCTCCTCATCTCCCCCCCCCCCCCCCCCCCATCTTCCTCATCAGGATTCCTCCTCATCTTCCTCCTCCTCCCCCTCCTCCTCCTCCTCATTTCCCTCCTCATCCCCGCCCCCCTCATCCCCCCTCTCGGCCTCATCCAACTCATCACCCCTCACCCTCTCATCCATATCATCCTCGCCCTCCGCCCGCCCCACCCTCATCATCCGCGTCCTCACCATCCCCACCGCTCACATCAGCAGCCTATTCTTCCGCGTCGTCTTACCCTGGGCGCCTCGTCATGGGCATCCCTCCACTCCGCCTCGCACCCATGGTCATCACCCCTCAGCCTCTCGTCCTCGTTCTGTCTGGCTATACCTCTCTCTCTTTCTCTTTCTCTCTCTCTCTCTTTCCCTCTCTCTCTCTCCCTCTCTCTCTCTCTCTCTCTCTCTCTCTCTCTCTCTCTCTCTCTCTCTCTCTCTCTCTCGAACTCTCTCCATCTCTCCCCCCTCGCTCCAACTCGTACATCTTCCCCAGTCGCCATCCCTCGCCCGCCCTCATCCTCACCGCCCCGCCCCGCCCCATCACTGACAGGGCTTGGACGCGCCGCCCAAGACGGCCAGGCAGCGGGCTGCGGAGGCCACGCAGAACCTCTTCAAGCGCGTTGAGGACTGACGATTTCTTCCCTGATGCGCCCTCGCCCTCCTCGCCATCGCCCCTCGTCGTCGCGGCGCCTCACCCCCCGCCATCGCTGTCCTCTCGGACGCATCACCCTCGCCATTCCCACTCTCGACCGCCATCATCGCCCCCTCTCGGCCCACATTCTCCATCACCGTTCTCGTCCTCGCCATTATCATCGCCCCCCCTAGCATCCCGCCGTCGCCTCATAAGCCTCATATTCATCACAACCCCCCTCCTCCTCCTCCTCAACCTCCTCATCGCCCTCCTCCTCCTCATCCTCCTCACCCCCCTCCTCATCCTCCTCCTCCGAGCCCTCAGCATCCTCCTCATGCTCGTCCTCATCCGTCTCATCTTCCTCATCACCTCCCGCCAGGTCGTCATATTCACATCGCGCCCTCCCAACCACCGCACCGATCCACGTCGCCACGTGGCCCCGCTGCCAGACTCAATGCACGCGGCGCGAAATCACATGCAACATCACATGCATGTGAAAATGCATGTGAAAATGATTGGCTGCGTTCCATCGGGCGGGGTCGGGTGTCATCTGGCCACGGGGCCTCGGGTTCCGACTGTGGCGTAGTCATCATCCGTTCGCCTGTAGCCATTTTGGGCCGAGCTCCATATGGAGGTTGGGTCTGCAATTCGGTGGACCGCCTGGGCATTGCAATGACATCCGAGGTGGATCGCTACGTGGCAGTGTTCCTCCTGCACATCACCACGGCTGAACAGATTTCGTACTCCACGGACAAGTTGCACGAGAATTCCCACAACCAAGAAGTACTCTTGCAGCATAGGAGGTTCGAGCGATCTGCGGGGGGCGCCGTCGTGCGCAGAACGTGGCCCAGGTTTGGGCCCAGCTCCGAAAGCCCCCACTTCCTGGCACCAGGAGGACATCGGGCCTCCAGGAGGCCATACTCACATCCCTGGGTCAAAGAACATTCCCACAGGAGGCCCTCGAGAAGACGGCGCGGCGCAACGAATCGTCGTGGCACCTCGCTGGTCGGGAGTCCGACTGGGCGCATGACGCGGCGATGATGATAAGGAACATGCTGAGCGACGTCGATCAGTCCATCTCGAGGACTGTGCGGCGCTCGCAAAAATCTACTTCGGATGATATCGCAATGCCCGACCCACCCCACCCTGCCTGCGCGGCCACCAGGACCGCGAAGTGGGCTCAATCGTTCATGGCGCAGGGTGAGACGCCGCCGCAGAAACGGCCCGCGGCGGTGGAGGGAGATGACGCCCCGAGGAAGAGCCATCGCACCGTGCCTGGCCTCCAGGTGCTCGAGATCAGAGACGGCTGGGCTCTGGGCTGGCGCGGGCTCATGCAGGCCAATGGGGGCAACTCCGAACGTGCATCTGACGAGGGCGGGGTTCTCGGATGGCGGAGGTGGGGGAGCGAATGAGCAGGAGCAGAATACAAAGAGGATGGGGGGGAAAAAGAGGATGCAGATGAGGATGAGGATGAGGATGACGAGAATGATGATATGGAGAATGCGGACGCATGGGTGGATTATGATGAGGAGGACAATGGACGATGGCAAGGGCAAGGGCGACGAGGAGACGGATGTGGAGGAGAAGGGGGAGGGGGTTCAGGAGGAGTGGAGGAAGAAGAGGAGGCGGATGAGGAGGGGCAGATGCGCTTTCGGCAACCTCCCCTCAGTGCGCGTGGCGCTACAAGGAGGACGATCGCAGGCCGTCTCTCGAGTTTGCTAGGGGTGAGGTGACGTCAGGATCAGACCTCGTGGTGGCAACGTTCCCAGACGGGTTTAAGTGGCATGTGCTCGGCGTGGAGAAGGTCACGATCCAGGAGACAAGCGCGGATAACATCTTCTGGAGTTGGGAGTCCGAGCAGGGCGAGAAGATGAAGTGCCCCACCTCCAACCAGAAGGGAGTCACATGGGTTCAGGTGCTGAAGAATGGCGGCCAGCTCATCCAGGTCAAAGGCTACCCCATCGAGAAGCACGACGCGGCGAAGTCGATGATGATGGACTGCGCCATCCTCTACGTGCAGGGCGTCATCGACAAGGCCGGCTGGGAGAAGAAGAAGGACGAGTGGCTCCAGAGCATCGGCGTCTTCATTAAGCGCAAGGGAAAGGCCGAGGCGGCGGCGGAGAAACGCCAGGAGGACGGCGACGCCGAGGCTGGCGGTCAAACGGAGGCCGGTGACGGAGATGGCGGCGGCGATGCAGAGGCACGCGACGCGGCCGACGAGGAGGGGCCCACTGACAAGGAGAAGACCAAGCCGAGTGGCAAGGGCAAAGCCAAGGCGAAGGGTCAGCCAGGGCTCAAGGTGCAGCTCAACCCCAAGCTCAGGGCAAAGGCCAAGGCGACGCCGCCGAAGCCGATGCCAGAGGCCTGCGAGGTGGAGATCGCCAAGGTCGACGAGAAGGACGGGGCCGACGAGGAGGGCATCGCGGACGTAGCGCACGAGAAGGGCATCACGGACGTAGCGCGCGAGAAGGGCATCACGGACGTAGCGCAGCAAGAAGGCATCGCGAACGTAGCGCAGCACACGGGCATCGCGACCGTAGCGCAGGAGACGGACATCACGAACGTAGCAGCGCAGGCGAAGGGCATCACCGTCGCAGCAGCGGCGATCAGTTCCCAATCGAGGTTTGCGCCGCCGCCGATTCCAGCGGACGACGAGTGGTGATTTCGACGTGTGGATGAAAGGCAGCAGCCTCGCCTCTCCCCCTGTCGAATGATTGCGGAATATGTGGGATGGGAGGGATGGCGAGGGTCAGGGTGAGGATGATGAGATGGGTGAGGAAGGTAGTATGGGAGATGAGAACTGGGTTTATAAGAAGATGGGGAGGATGTGATGGGGGAGAACACGAACGACGAGTAGGATGAGGAGGGGGGAGATGATGAGGAGCGTCAGGGCGGGGGGGTGAGAAGGAGGAGGAGGAAGAGAAGGAGGGGGTATAATATGAGAAGAGAGGACGGGTGAAGGACATTGCTAAAAACCACATCTCCAGGACGACGCCGTCAAGCCTGGCTACGACGAGGCGCAGGTCGCGGACAAGCTGCATGACATCTTCTTCAGCAGCGAGCGCAAGAGCTGGATGCAGCACAAGGGCTTCGACGACGTAGACAAGACGATGGCGCTGCTCAGGAAGGACGTGGACGAGAGTGGCGTCCTCACGATGCCGCGCAAGTGGGGCATTACCATCGACTCGCCGAAGGAAGGCGGCGCTGCGGCAGATGGCGCTGGCGGTGCGAAGCAGACGGGCAGCGACAAGGCAGGGCTCAACCAGGGCACCATCGACGACGGAGTAGCTTTTTGGTCAGCTGTCAAAGACGGCAATTTTGCCGTACCAACGGATTCTCGGTTGTCAGCGGTGGCAGGGCGGTGGAACACCGCGAAGGCCAACGACCCAGAGATGGCGGCCCGCTACAACAGAGGAATGCGAGGAGGAGGATGAGGAAGAGGAGGGAAACGAGGGAGGGGCATGAGGATAAGGGGAGTAGGAGGAGGATGAGGAGGAGAAGAAGATTGATGAGGAAGGCGATGATGAGCAGGAGACGGAGGATGATGAGGAGGGAGGAGGAGGAGGAAGAAGAGGAGGAGGAGGAGGAGGAGGAGGAGACGGGAGGGGGGGGGCAGACGGAGGGGGAGCGGGTGGGGGCGGGCGGAGGAGGTGGAGGGTGTGGATGTGGATGGGGATGAGAAAGATGAGGAGGAGGAGGAGGAGGAGCCAAGACGTCGGGGCCAGAGGGCTCGGTCCGCGGCAAGGGCCCCGCCGAGCTGCCGCCTGCGCCGTCTGCGCCGCCTTCGGCGCCGTCGACGCCTGCGGCGCTGCCAGCTGAATCGCCAGCGGAGAAGAGGAAGCGCATGAAGGAGGAGGCGGCACGTGAAAAGCGCAGGAAGCATGAAGCAGACGCCACGGCTGAAGACATCAAGGCGCTGAAGGAGCTCGCGACGAAGTGCAAGAAGGCGATCGAGGACTACAAGACGTTCATCACGGTCGGGAACGGGATCAAGGATGCGGTGAACAAGAAGATGGCAACCTGGATGCGGGCTACCACCGATCAGGATTACGCCACGTTCGCGACGTTACCCGACACGATCAACGAGAAGGTGATCTCGAGCCCGACGCTCCAGACGGCGGCGAGGGTTCCCTTCGCCAAACTCAAGAAGGAGATCGGGGCGACCAACTACTCCGACGCGCTGGCGGTGGTCGCCGCCATGGGCGACGAGCTCACCGAGCTCGGGAGGCCCACCGCGCTGCTGCAGGCCATGTACAAGCTCAAGAACGGCGCTTAGGCGCCGCCAACCTCTCGACGCCACGGGGCGAGCGTCGAGGGCGGTCCGTTTTGCTCGCCCCAGTCTATTTTGCGGGGCGAGCGTCGAGGCCGCGCCCCGGTCCATTTTGCCCGGCCCAGCCCCGAATCAGAGAAGGATTTTGCATGTGAAAACCACAGAATTCACATGCATATGAAAATGCATGTGAAGTCCATTCCACACGTGAAAACTCTGGGTAAAATGCATATGAAAATGAGTTCACATCCAAGTTCACATGCATATGAAAATGCATGTGAAAATGATCGGGCTGCCAGGGCTGCTGTGGGCGAGGTTTCTGCTCGCATGAGCTCGAGCGCAGGCGTGGTGGCTCGCGGTGCGCTGTCAAGATCGAAGATCTGTGCCATGGGGAGGTGAGAAACACGAATGCGGTTCATAGGCCACTTGCTCGCGCAGGCTGGCAGCATGCGCGGACCCAAGTTCGCCTGGCGGGTAGCGAGGGGCGCGAAGATAACAGCACCTCGGCCGCGTTCGTGATCACGGTCGGCATTGTTTGGGGATGCCCTTGAGCCTGCGCGGGGACGAGGATGTAGAGGAATAGGCGGGATAGGATGATGAGAGGGGCAAGACAGATGAGGTAGTTGGATGGAGATGATGTCCCTGACCATCAGCGCGCGTGGACCCCAACCGCCCAAATGGGCACCCATGGGGCGCGAAGATAACGGCACTTCGACCACGTGTGCGCCCGCGGTTGGCATCGCAAGACTGGTTGGGGCAATCGCACAAGTAAAATCACGAGCATGCGAGGTTCGATGACGTGGTGGAAAAGGAGGACGGTGATGATGAGGGGGAGGAAAACTAGGACGGGGATGCGTGCGGGGGGGGGGGGGGGGGGGGGGGGGGTTGGGTACGACCAGACGGGGGCCTGGGTGGAGGGGGGTGGGATGGCGAGCGGGGTGAACATATGCGTCCGCAGATTAAGAGAATAATAGCAGACATCAGTTTCAAATAAGTCTCTTCGCGCTGAAGAGGTCAGGTGATCTAGTTGAGACGTATTGCCCGCTTCTTGCCCGAGACGGCATGCCAGTTTCTCAGGGGGGGGGGGGGGGGGGGGGATTCCCCGTCAGCATACGTTGTATATATAATGCTGCCCAAGAGCCACGCTGACGACGACCCCGTGCACCGAAACGCACTTGCATATATGCAAAGGGCATTTGAGCGTGGATTGCCCGATGCATATATGCAACGGGCAATCCCACCACGGCAACGCCGTCGGAGACAGCGGTCAGACCATGAATAATTGCAAGAACTCCGCGGGGAAGAACTCCGACGATGCGAATTCTGGGGTTGAGAACTCTGATGCCAAGACCTCTGATGACAAGACCACCCGCCCCGAGGAAACGACTGAGCGGGTTAAGGACAAGGACCATATGGGGGGAGCAGTGTCAATGGCCGAGCTGGCTCTGAGTAGGAGAGGCGAATCTGGCTGTGGCGGCGAACTCCATTCCTCGAGCAAGGCTGACCACCCCTTCCGTCAAGGTATATACTGGGGGGGGGGGGGATTCACGTATCCGACCACGCCCCATCGAGATGAACCTTAAGATTGCACCTGCGTCATGGGCCATGTGTCCGACCACCCCCCTCTCGGGGTATATGGCACGAGGAAGGCCAACGGGTGGGACATGATGGCGATGACAATGATAACGATGAGGAGTGGATGTGACAGTGGTTATGATGATGATGATGATGTTAATGAGTGTTGATGGCGATGATGACGGCGTTGGCCATGTGATCGCCAGTTTTGGCTCGGGTCATGGACAGGTCTAGAACACGCGCTCCCCCAGGGAATCGCATGTGGACGCCGACGCCCGTTGCAAAGAGGGCAGCTGGAGCACAGCTACTGGCAAACCTCATCGAGTTAGATTCGGGTTGCCAGTTATCAGCAAAAGACGTCACAACGCTGTGCTGGCTGTGCGCAGAAACCAACATACAGGGCGCATCGTTTTCCACATACGCAGTGCGACCAGGTCAGAAGTCAGATGGCAATTACCAGAAGCATTTGGACATATCACTGCCTGCATCAAATGCAAAATATATGGACGTGTTCGTGCCGCAGTCGGACAGACGGCTCGGGCGAGTTGTGAAACCTATAGCAACGAGATTGGTGTTCGAAAGTATCGAAGATGAAATGCGATACGGTTCAACTATCACACAACAACTGAACCAACCACCATCTGGTGAACAACTGTGATGCCAGCACCCGTGTACGCGGACAACCCAACCGTTCGTCAAGCTTATGCTGACGGATTGCAGCGTCCTCTACCACCCGCCTTCTACTTGGACGGCGTCCAATACCAAGCCCAGGCGGCAGGACGAGCAGACACTGTCTTGGGCTTGTGGGTAATAAATATGTTATCAGGGCGGCGGCATTTGGTTTCCGCCCTGAAGGGGTTGGACCAGTGCGGCTGTGGCTGCCGCGGTACTTGTTCTGTGTTTCCTATGCTGCGCAACCTGGAGTGGCAATTCAAGTGCATGCTCGACGGCCGCAGGCCAATATTTTTCGACGACGGTCGCACGATGCCACGTGAATAATTTCCAGGTGAGCGGCTGTCATGTAACGCTGTCCTGGTGTACGTGAAGGGCGACTGGGCGGAGCACAGTCATAGCCTTTCATTGTCCCCCTGGGGCGCACACTGGAGCCCGTGCCAGTACTGCGAACTCACGAAGGACATGCTCACGACAGCCGACGACAGCATCTCGCACCCGACTCTCCACTGGCCGTTGAGGAGCGCCGAGTCATACCACCAGGCGTGCGAGGCTTGCGAGGTGCATGTCACGTTGAGGACAGCTGCCCACCGCGCATCACTACTGCGCGTTCTCAGATGGCAACGGCCGCCCAAGAGAATTGGAGGCCGACCGTGAATGGTGTGAAGCTCGAGATCGGCGACCGTTTAGTGCCATCACCAGTCCTACTTGATATCGCAGCCCTAGAAACTTGCGAGCTGCCCAAACGGGCAACGCTGTGGCGCGCCAAGATCGATCGTGAAGGACGGGCGATGGACTCGGTCAATGGTAGATGCCCGATCTTTTCACGTGCGCTGGGGACGCCCCCATGTGAGAACTTAGCACTCGACATCCTCCATGCAATTTTCCTCGGCGTGGCGACGCGGTGGATGAGCGCCGCGCCCTGGGGATTTGCCTTGCATAACCCGCGGCGCGTCAAGGGGTCGCTCGACCAGGCGCTGCCCATCATTGTGCAGATGATCAAACTCGACATGGACAAATGGGCGAACAATCCTGCCAACAATGCGCCGAGCGGGCGGGCGCCCGGCAACCTGCCCGCCCAAATGCTGGGCAAACGCCGCGGCTTCAAGTTTCAGGAGCCGCTTCTTAGCAGCATGTGCGGTGCACCGTGCACTGGTGTGGTAGCGAAGGGTGGTTGATGATGCATGGCGGTGGTGGAGGACGCATGATGATGGAGGGAGGCGGTGGATGAAGTAGATGGATGGGGGGGGGGGGGCGCCGCAGCAAAACTGCGAAATCCACGCACGACGCCTGAGGGCCAATCTCGATCACCAGGGGGCTTCGTTGTATCTGCGTCAGGGCTCGAACCCATTGCGTGCCCATTGCGTTCCGAACTGTTTCACATCAACTTCTTAATTCTAGCTGCGTCGATTCGATGGATCCGTTCGACCCCAGCGACCGTTTGGGGATGGTGAACGGTGGCCTGTCGGAATGCGCCTCGGGCCAGGTCATTTCTGCGCAATGCGGCGCGTTGAGGATCACGGCTGATGAGGCCGACCAGTGGGAGCGCGATCGGGGCTACGCCGACGAGAACGATAACGACAACGACGACGACGACTCGAGCAGCCACGCCATGGGCTCCAGCGACATCGACGATGGTTCCGAACACGAAGATCACGATGGATCCGATCAAGAAGATCACCCTGAAGTACCAGACGATGATCACGCCGTGCAACACGATGATCACGAAGTACCGAACGATGATCACGACGTACCGAACGATGATCACGAAGTACCAAACGATGATCACGAAGTACCGAACGATGAGCACGAATTACCAGAGGATGAAGAGATCACCAGCCCGAGTCGCGCTCCTGGATTCAGAGAGGATGAGCTCCCCACTGACGAGGAGATCGCCCCGATTCCCACGGACCGCGGGCGTGCGCGATTCAAGACCACACCCTCACCCGACAACTCAAGTTCACATGCATTTTCACATGCATGTGAAAACGCATGCGAGTTTGGGGTGGCGTCTCGTAGCGGGGCGGGGGGGGGGCCAGGAACTCTGAGTGTGTGTGTTGTGTGGTGTGTGTGTGGTGCGCGTGTAGTGTGGTGTGTGGCGTGTGTGTGTGTGTGCGTGCGTGCGCGCGTGCGTGCGCGGTGTGCGTGTGCGTGTGCGTGTGTTTGTGTGCGTTGTGTGTGTGCGTGTGCGTGGGGGGGGGGGGGGGGGGGGGGGGGGGGGGGGGGGGGGGCGGCGCGGACTCCGAGCCTCCCATCGCATCCCCGTTGTACTCCTTATCCTCATCCTCCTCGTCATCATTCTCACCCTCGTAAATTCTCCTTCTCCCCCTCCGCCGCCGCCCCCGGACGCCCCCCCCCTCCCCCCCCTGCCTCTTCGTGCCCCCCCCCCCCCCCCCCCCCCCCCCCCCCTCATAGCGTCCCCAGCGCGTTGGCCCCAAATCGCCCCCACTGAATTTCGGTTTACATGTAGAGGACGCCCCCCTGGTGCACCCGCGGCGCAGTATGCTATGCCAGACGAGCCAGACCCATCGGTCATTGCTCGGTGTGCGAGGTGCGATACGCTGATACAGAGTCACATGATCTGCATGAACTGTGTATATTTTAAGCCGTAGTTTTTTGGGGCGCGCCTGTCTGTCGAGGACGCGGGTCTGATCATCAGGTGGGGGATGAGGCGGATGAGGAAAAGAGGGGCGCCTGTCCGTCGAGGAGGAGGAGCAGGAGGAGGAGGGAGAGGAGGAAGAGGATGAAGATGATGATGCCAATGCTGATGATGATGAATATGAGGAGGAGGAGGAGGAAGAGGATGAGGATGACGAGGAAAAGGAGGGGGAGGAGGAGGATGAGAAGGAGGAGGGCGAGGGTGAGAATGAGGAGGGGGAGGAGGAGGAGGAGGAGGAGGAGGAGGAGGAGGAGGAGGAGGAGGAGAGGTCAACAAACACAGCCGCGCACAGAGTATACAACACGACGGCGCCCCCATGTCGTTGAAGGCGGGAGAGGTCAGCATTTTGGTGTCGTTTGTGCAGGATGCTCTTCGGAATCACGGAGGGGTCGGTTCGTTCGGGGCACCTCTTTTGGGTGCTGGAGAAGCTCTGCTCACGACGGCTACAGAGTTCAAACGACATAAGGTCGTCCCGACGGACAGTGGCATGGAGACAATTCGGCGTGCTCTGAATTCTCATTTGCGGTGCGTCGACGCCGCTGGCATCAGGCGGGCGCCCAAACATCACTTTCTATGCCACCTCGTGCACAGGGCGGGTCGGCGGGGAATGGTCGGGGGGTTGGGGGCCCGGCGGGAACGGCGCTGGCCTTGTCGGCTGGGCCCCGATGGGGCCGACGGGGCAGAGGTTCTGGATGTGACGGCGCCTGGGTCCGCGTCCAGGAGGGGGCCTCTTCCTCCTCCTCCCCCCCCCCCCCCTCCCTCCTCCTTTATGTCGCCTCCTCTTCCTCCGCATCCTCCCCCTCCTTCTCCTCCTCCTCGTCCTCCTCCCCCTCCTCCTGTGCTGCGTCATTACTCGTCCCTTCTATCTCCCTCTTCCCTCGGGTGTCCTCCGCCTCCTCGCGCCCGCCCTGATGCGACGCGCGTCCATCCTCACCACCCATCTTCCCATTATTCTTCCTCATCCCCCCTCCTCCTTCCTCCCCTCCTATTCCTCTTCCCCCTTCCCTCGTCTGCCCTGTCCAGGATCCCGCGGCACGGCGCGCCGCGACTCTACGCTGCGTTCACCGATGAGGGGTTAAACCGAAACCTCTGCTCTATAGCTCAGTTCTGTCACAGGTTTACGTTTAGCAAGCGCGCGCGCACTCTTGGATCTGAGTGGGCGCGCACTTCAATGCACCGGGGCACATTGCAACGTCAGGCCGTCCTTGGCTTGAATATATTACGGGAATGTTCTCGTAAGTGCTGGCGAATATCATCGTCAGTGATGGCGTCGCGCGTCTGAGGGGACGCGCCCTGCAAGTTTCCTCTGTCTGTTTTTCCATCTCCTCCCAACGCGCCCCCCCCCCCCCCCCCCCCTCCAATCACGCGCTATCCACGCTGCGCTTCCAACCCCTGCATTTCCCCCTGGCAGCTGCCTTGTTTCAAGCCCGCGGTGCCTAACAACGATCACCGCGGGCGGCGGCCTGATTGAAGGGGCGCTTTTCCCTGGGTGCCGCATCGTGGGATGGCTTGCGGCCTTCGAGGGGATCTCGAGGGGGTGGGGTGGGGGGGGGGGGCCCAACGCCCCGCTCGAATCCCGCCCTCGCCCGCCCCCCCGCCCCCCGTGGAAAGGGGGGCCGAGAGCACGGCGGGGGGGCGGGCTTCGAACGAGAGCGCGTGGGCCCCCCCCGCCGCCGGCTCGAAGATCCGCCCCATGCGGGAAAAACGAGCGGGGGGCGATACTATAGTAGGAGGATGGGGGCGATGCTGAGGACGAGGGGGAAGGGGGAGAAGGGCGAGGAGGGGGGTGGGGACGAGGAGAAAGATGATGAGGAGGAGAAGAACGAGGAGGATAAGGAGCAGGATGAGGAGGAGACGCGCGAGGATGAGGATGATACTGAGGGGGAAGAGGATGAGTAAGAGGAGGGGAAGGGGAATGCTGCGGAGGAGGAAGGGGAAGACAAGGGGGATGTGGATGGTGATGAGGATGCGGATGATGATGATGATGCTGACGCTGCTGCCGATGATGATGATGATGATGCCGAGAGAATGATGAGGCCCGAGAGTAGGTAGGGGGACGACATGAAGATGGGGGACCGGGAATGAGTGGTGGGGGGGTGGGGGGGGGAGGAGAGTGGGAGGAGGAGGAGGAGGAGGAGGGCGGGGGGGAGGGGGAGGGGGGGGGGGAAGGAGGAGTAGGCGGAGGAGGAGGATGATGGGGACGAGGCGGATGAGGAGGATGAGGATAAGGATGGCGTGGAGAGGCGGCGGGGGGAATGAGAAGGATGAGGATGTGAAGCTGATGGGGAAAGCGGGGGAGGAGCAGGGCGATGCGAGGAGGAAGATGAGGCGAAGGAAGAGGAGGAGATAAGGCTGGACTATGGTCGCGAGTTCGACCCGAGATAGCTGCCCTGCCGCTGCCGTCGTTCACGGGCGGATTCAGGCGGGCGGGGGGCGGCCGTCCTCGCCGCGCTCGAAGTCCGCCCCCGCCCGCCGCTCCACCTTTAAGAAAGGGTGTCGACGGGGGGATGGCCCCCGCCGCCCGCTCGAAGCCCGTCCCAGAGAGAGTCTGCGGCGACGGATCGGGCAGTCGAGCAACCTGGGCGTCGATATTAGGTCGGGTGTATTTCGATCGGCGCGGGGGGGGGGGGGG
>CAUYUJ010004639.1:0-68080 GCA_963575745.1 Prorocentrum cordatum
GGGGGGGGGGAGGGTCACGGGCATGCTCGCGAATACTAGAAATGGACTCCTTTCTTCCCCGGCATTCTTCTGACGGGTTCCGCGCACACTCTGGTGGGGGGGGGAGCGTGCGCGCGCGGCGGGCGGTTGCCTGTTGCTACCGCGCTCGGCGCGGGTGGATGCCGCGGAACGCCACTGCACAGTAGTAAGCGGAGGGAGGGGAAGAGGAGGAGGAGGAGGAGGAGGAGGAGGAGGAGGAACAGGAGGAGGAGGAGGAGGAGGAGGAAGAGGAGCAGCAGGAGGAGGAGGAGGAGGAGGAGGCGGAGGAGGGGGGATGGAGGAGGAGGAAGAGGAGCAGCAGGAGGAGGAGGAGGAGGAGGAGGAGGAGGAGGAGGAGGAGAAGGAGGGGGGGAGGAGGAGGGAGGAGGAGCAGGAGGTGGAAGGGGTGCCAGGGCCGGGCAGCATGCAGGCGGCACCCCGATCTCGTGTCGTGCCTCGTCCGCCCGCCCCCGGGCTGCCGCTGCGAGGGACGGCGGACGACCCCCTGGGCCTGAAGAGGAGCAGGCGGGCGGCCGCCCGGGACGGCTCGAGGTCACAGGCGGCCCGCACGGCCGCCCGCCGCACCGCTCGAGAAGGTCGTCGTCGTCGTCGTCGTCGTCGTCGTCGTCGTCGTCGTCGTCGTCGTCGTCCCCGTCGTCCCCGTCGTCCCCGTCGTCGTCCCCGTCGTCGTCGCCGTCGTCGTCGCCGTCGTCGTCTTCGTCGTCGCCGCCGCCGTCACCGTAGTCTTCGTCGTCGTGGTCGTCGTCGTCGTCGTTGCCGCCGCCGCCGTCATCGTCGTCGTCGTCGTCGTCGTCGTCGTCGTGAGCGGGAGGCCCAGGGGGCCACGAGAGTTGCGGGGGGAGGAGGCGTCCCACGATGGGCCCAGGGGGCCCTGTGTGGCGTTTCCCCTCTCCCCTCGCTTTGGACCTCTGCCCGTCCCCGTGATGCAGCCGCCCCGTCCCCGGGATGCAGCCGTTTGAGGCTTGGGCCCGATGCGCCGTTCTGAGCGCCTCCGCTGCCTGGAAAAGAGAGGATTCGCCCTCACGCGCTTGGACACTTGAGCCCTCCACGTCCATGCGTCGATGATGAAGGTGGGGTAGAAGGGGGGTGGAATACTGGTGGGAGATGTTGCGGTATGAGCTTCACGAAAGCCTTGGGGCACCTCGCCCGCAGTCATCGACCTCGTCGTCATCGTCGCGTTCGTTGTCCTTATCGCCCTCGTCGTCGTCGTCGTTCTCGCCGCCCTCGTCGTCACCTCCGTGGATGTCGTAGAGGAGGCTCGAACGCTCCTTAGCATGCACTGTGCATGGGTAGACTTGTTCGGCTCTGGGGTCCCGAACCCGCCGGGACGGCGTGGCGCAAGCGACAGCTGGAAATTTGCCCATCGGTCGTTGAAAGTAGGTATTTTTGGATTTTCAGATTCCCACGTGGAAGGAGTGCCAGTGGTGTTACACATGTGAATCTCACCGTAGCGCCGCGCACGTGTGTCCTGCTTTGGTCCCGCAGCTGCCGCGGAGGGTGGGCCGGCGGTCTCCAAAAGGCAGGTCTCGTCTCAGTGCCGAGCGCACTTGACCCAAGCGTTTCTCGCAGCTTAGCTACACACCGGTCGCTGAAAGTAGGTACTTCTGGATTCCCCGATCCCCATCTGCTTCTGGCGCCTTCCCACTTCAGCGATCGAGTGGCTTCGCCTTCCCCGTCCTCCTCAGGGGGCGGACGGAGCCCAGTCTGCTTTTTCAACGCCTGCCGGCCTTCATGCCTCTGCCCTGCCTCCTCCGACCGGTGGGTAGGTTCGACCCCGCGCACCTGCGCCTTCCGACAGGACGTGTCGCTCTCAGCAGGGGGAAGCCACGACCTCTCCGGCGCGCGCTCGAGGAGGAGCCCCGCCTTCGTGCGGCGTCTGTCCACACGGGAGCCTCGGGCGGGCGGCCTTGTGAAGTCCGCGGTGCTTGCCTCTGGGCCGGCAGGTGGCCCTTCCTGCCGCGCCTCCTCGCCCTTCCTGTTCCCCCTCCTCCCTCCTCCCCCTCCCCCTCCTCCTCCTCCTCCTCCTCCTCCTCCTCCTCCTCCTCCCCCTCCTCCTCCTCCTCCCTCCTCTCCTCCTCCTCCTCCTCCTCCACCCCCTCCTCCTCCATCCTCCTCCTCCTCCTCCTCCTCCTCCTCCTCCCTCCTCCTCCTCCTCCTCCTCGCTCTCCTCGTCTCCCCGGGTGAGGAGCGGGCGAGGAGGAGCGGGGGCAGGGTGCGGAGGTGATTAGGGGCACCAGCACCGGGAGGCTCTGTGTTCGGCGCGGCCCCGCCCTCGGCGGAAGGCCAGCGGGAGGCTGGCGGAAGCAAAACGGCGGCGGGTGCGCCAGCGGAAGGCCAGCGGAGGTAATTTCGTAGGCGTCATCAAGTCGGGCGTGCACTTCTACAGGAGGAACAGTTCAAAATAGTAAAAAGTAGCCTGGTAACTTTTTTTGAATATGTTTGAGTATGTTTGGGGTATTGTTTGACTATTTTTGCTTTTCCGTCCAAGATCCGTTGGGAAGCCTCCGCTCCCCTCTGCTACCCCTCCTGCCTGTCTTTTGAAGGCCACCCCCACCTCGAGCCACCCAGTCGTTCGCGCACCGCCGATCGGGCTATCGGAAGGAGGGTCTGGTCTCGCGTGGAGATCGGGCTTTCTCCTCTTCTCCTTCGCACTACTAGAGTCTGGCACAAGTGCAAGGCGCTCTTGCGCAGGGGCGGTGGTGGGGGTCCAGCCCATAAACGAGCGATCCCCGGCAATTGCTTAGATCATGGAGGTGTAGGGGCACGCAGTGGAACAGAGAGGGGAGGCCGCCGTAAAACCGAAGCTCGGGGTGAGCGTGATCAGGCCCAGGAGTCCACCGTAGAGTCCTTCGCGGTTCGTTCGATCTGGGAGCCTCCTGGAGGTTGTTTGGGACCTTCTCGGAGCACTCTTGGGGCCGTTTTGAAAGTGTGTTGGGGGATCGCTTGGGCTATCGAGTAGCCTTCGGCCCATCCCGCCACCGTGCCTGGGTTGTGGGTGTGAAGCCTGTTGGATGTTCGCTGTGACCTCGTGAGGCCTCTCGGGGGCCTGCTGGGGGCCGTGTCGGGGCCTCTTGGCGTCTCTTTTGCGCCTCTCGGGGTCCTCGTGGTGCCTCTTGCGAGCCTCTTGGGGGCCTCGTGGGGTCTCCTCTTGGGGCCTCCCGGGGTCCTCTTGGGGCGGAGGGCTCAAATTTTCGGTTCGTGTTCCGTCTCTTGGGCCCCTTTTGGGGCCGTCTTGGGGCCCTCTTGGGCTGTGTTCGGCACATCTTGGGTCGTCTTGGGGCAATCTTGGGCCGTTTTGGGGCCCCCTTGGCGGCCTATTGGGCCGTGTTGGGGCAGTCTTGGGGGCCTCTAGGGCCGTCTGGGAGTCGGGAAGCCGAAAAGGCGAGAACGCCAAAAGTATTCGAAAACCGTAGGAGAATCGCTGAATTTGGCCTCTTGGGACCCTCTTGGGAGGCCTCTTGGAGGCCTCGTTGGGCGTCTTGGAGGCCTCTTGGGCCGTCCGTGGGGGCCATCTTGCGCGTCTTGGAGGCGCTCCTTCGGCGACTCGGGGCCCCTTGGACCGCCGTGGGGGGCCTCTCGGCGCCCTCTCTTGGCCCGTCTCTCGGGGGGCCCTCTTGGGACACGGCAAGTTACGCGACAGCACTTCCCGGAGCCCAGCTTGGGGCCCTCCTGGCCCGTCTTGGCGCCCTCCTGGCCCGTCTCTCGGGGGGCCCTCGTTGGGACGCGGCAGTGTATGCGCGACAGCGCACGTCCCCCGGAGCCCAGGGAGGGGGCCCGCGAGAGGAGCCCCTGCAGGGGGCACGCGCCAAGCCCCGGGAGAGCTTCGTGAGTTTGGGGTCTGGAGATGCTCTTAAGGCGTGAGGATGGACTTGGCATCGCTCGGACGTGTGCGTTTTTCCTCGGCGAGGACCATCGAGGACCATCCTGGACCATCGAGCAAAAAAAAACACGCACGAAACCGAAAAATGCACGGGAAATGGACGTCCGAGCGACGGCAAGTTGGGGTCCGGAGATTCTTTTTTAAGGCGTGAGGATTGAGGCGCAGAGGCCTGGCCCCAAAGCCTGAGCACACGCCCGCTCCGTGCCCAGAGTCAAGCAGCGGCGAAGCGTCTTGGCTCGCCTATAGCCCTACCAAACAATGTTCTAAGAACCTTTTGTGGCTTCCACGAAGTGTTCTTATAACACTTCTGGCGGAGATTGTCTTGTTTTAACATGGGGTTTATGTTCTAAGATCATTGTTCTTGCGCTTGGAACATTTGTGGGTTCTAAGAACATTTCGTGGTATGGCTATAGGAATACTGGGACGGTCGGTCCCTGCTCAAAAGAGGCACGGTGGCGGATGCTGGGTACCCTGGTGACCCTCCAGGAGGGGGAAAGACAAGCAGGCACGATGAATCAGCGATTCCCCCGGAAAAATAGGGGAAAAGATGGGGAGTGGGGGGGGCCATCCCGGGGGGGCATCGATCAAGCGGGCGGGGTCCCTAACCGGGGTAAGTGGAGCTCGAGCAGCCGCTTCTTGGAGCTCTAGGCGCACGGGGCCATCTCAGAGCCATCTTGGCCAACAGCATCCCGAGGATGCCCCAGCCAGTGTTTCTCAATGAACTGAGCTTTGGGCCCCCCCCCTGCCGGAGCCTGGTGGGTCGTCTCTTGGCTCTCTCTGGGGGGCGCTCTTGGATCCGTCTTGGACCCTTTACAGCCCAGACGCTGAAATAAGGAACGCCTCGGGTGCGGAAGGGGCTCGCTGTTCCTTAAGCTCGTCCATGGCTCCTCCTCCATCACTCCTCGCGCACCTAGGCGCGTCTGGGGCCAAGAAGGGGCTCCGCTCCTCGAGAGGGTGCCGCGGCCGTCGCTTTCCAGGTTTGCGCCCGCCAGGTTTGGGCCCGAGGTCGTCTTCACTAAACCACGTGTTACTAAAGGGGGTTCTGTCCATCCCCGATTATTGCTCCCCCGTTGGGGCTCTAGGGTTATGTCGGGCTTGTCCCCCTACAGGGGGATTTTCGACGAATAATAAAACATAGTTTAAAATACCCCAAGAAGGTCAGAAATGCCCAAAACATAGTCCCCAGACTATGTTTGGACTATGTTTTGATTATGTGTGGGTATGTTTTATTTTTCGTCCAACATCCCCCTGCAGGGGGACAGGCCCGACCTAACTCTAGGGGGCGGTCTTGGAGCCCTCCTGCGGCCTCTGAGAGGTCCGCCGGAGGCGGAGAGCGGCGAGGAGCCGCGGATATCTTGGAGCCGCGTGCCCGCTTTTTTGCGCGGCGTGGGCGCTGCCGGCGGCAGCTTTTCACTCCTCCTCCTCCTCCCCCTCCTCCTCCTCCTCCTCCTCCCTCCTCCTCCTCCTCCTCCTCTCCTCCTCCTCCTCCTCTCCTCCTCTCCTCCCTCTCC
The DNA here is from genome assembly GCA_963575745.1 of Prorocentrum cordatum. Lineage (NCBI taxonomy): Eukaryota > Dinophyceae > Prorocentrales > Prorocentraceae > Prorocentrum > Prorocentrum cordatum. The sequence goes on from CAUYUJ010004639.1 coordinate 5,431, forward strand.
TCCTCCTCCTCCCCTCCTTTCCTGCTCCTCCTCCTCCTCCTCCTCCTCCCTCCTCCTGCTCCCCCTTCCCCCCCTCCTCCCCCTCCTCCCTCCTCCCTCCTCCTCCCTCCTCCTCCTCCCTCCTCCTCCCCTCCTCCTCCTCCTCCTCCTCCTCCTCCTCATCCTCCTCTCTCTGCTCCTCCTCCTCCTCCTCCTCCTCCTCTCTCCTCCTCCTGCTCCTCCTCCTCCTCCTCCTCCTCCTCTCCTCCTCCTCCTCCTCCTCCCCCTCCTCCCCTCCTCCTCCCTCCTCCTCCTCCTCCTCCTCCTCCTCCTCCTCCTCCTCCTCCCTCCTCCTCCTCCCCCTCCTCCTCTCTCTTCCTTCCTCCTCCTCCTCTTCTCTTCGCTCGCTCTGCGCACTCGTTTCGATCTGGTCATGCCTCCTCCTCCTCCTCCTCCTCCTCCTCCTCCTCCTCCTCCTCCTCCTTCTCCTCCCTGAGGCCGCCTTGGGGGCCTCGTGGGAGGCATGCCTGCGGCCTCTGTGCCAGCCTGGAGCTTCTCTTGGGCGCTCCCTCTGGCGCCGCCTGGGGGCCACTCGGGGGCCACCCGGGACGCTCCATTTCCTCGCGCGGGGGGGGGGTCGTCCAGACTCCAGCGGGAGGCAGGGGGGAGGGGTAAGCCCCTCCCTGGATTGGGAGAAGGGGGGGGAGGTGTAGGGGGAAGCGCTCGCCGGGTACTCGGTGACAAGCGGAGGAGGAGGAGGAGGAGGAGGAGGAGGAGGAGGAGGAGGAGGAGGGTGAAGAGGACGAGGAGGAAGAGGTGCACGCTACGGTATGCCTCCCCGTTCTGGGCTGCAGCGCTCTCGCTGCACGGTGCACCCAGCAGAGGCCGATCGGTCGAGAGTGTGCGATTGGTGACGTCGGCTGAGCCCGTCCTCCTCGGCACCACTGCGCCCGCGAGGGCCTCCCAGCCTCCTCTGTCCCTCCTCTCAAAACCTCTCCGCTCTCCCCTTCGGTCATTGTGCGATGTCGCCCCCAGGCAGCCCAACCCACCCAAATCCCTTTTTCTGAAGACCGCCCCATCATTTTGTTCGTCTAGTTCTTGTCCAGTTTCCACCCGACCCCTCCTTCGCACTCCTCCTCCTGATCCTCCTCCTGCTCCTCCTCCTCCTCCTCCTCCTCCTCCTCCTCCTCCTCCTCCTCCTCCTTCCGTAGCCATTTTGGCTCAAGGCTCATGCTGTTGCGGGCTGAGCCCGTATTGGCATTCACGGATACCGCTAGTCCGCGGCAGTGCCAGAGCGTTTGCGCTCGACGTTTTCTTTCGCCTTCACCGAGGGGTTGGGCTCCCTCACCCAGTTTCGTCGCCACGACTAGGCCGTGCGCTGGTCGGTGGTTAGCGCTTCTCGTGTGTTGCTCTGCGCAATGGGACCCAAGCAGCGTGTCGAGAACGCGCAGCCTTGGAAGTGCAAGTGGTGTGTGCACAAGCCCACTGGGACTGCGTGGATCAATCGAGCAGATCACAAGTGGTGTGCGCTTTGCAACTTGCCCAAGGGATCGGCGTTCGGAGGTGTGCCGCAGCCCAAGGTCCCAGTGGTGCGCAGCCCTGCGTTGCAGTCTCAGCGGGAGGCTGCCCTGGAGCGTCAGCTTGCCGACCTACAACGCCAGTTGCAGCAGCTACAGCAGCCTGCGGCCGACACTGGCACCGCATCCGCTCCAGTCCCGCCCTGGGCCACTGAAGCCAGTCCTCAGGCTGCACGGCGCACACGGCTGGCTGAGATTGGCAACATTCTCAAGTCCCTGGGGACCGCTGACGCTGACTACCGTGCCAAGCTGCTGGCGGAGCGCACGGCTTTGCAGGAGCAATTGCAGTCCGAGAAGCCACTTGAGAGCAATGTCATTGCCCAGAATCGGAAGGTTACCGAAGCTCGTAAGAAGAAGGCCAACTGTGCTGCCAAGGTCCTGGCAGCAAGGGATGCAGTCGAGAAGGCCAAGGAGGCCCTGGCCAAGGCTGAGGCCGCTGAGGCCGAGGCTGCCACCAACCTGGTCTCCCTGGAGAACGAGCTTCGGGACATCGTGGCGCGTGGTCTTCCCGTCGGAGGTGAGGCGAAGCCGCCCACGCTCAGTACGGTCATCCCTGGCCTCAAGTCAACCGTGTCTCAGCTGGGCGAAGTGCTGCAATCTCTTGGTGGCTCTGAGCGTTTCGCTGCTGGCATGCAGGCAATGGCGGAGATGGTCGCTCAGTTGGAGCAGGAACCAGCAGCAGCCCAGCAGCCGCCACCTCCTGCAGCTGTGCCCGAGGACCAAGCCGAGGAGGATGATGAGGAGATGGCCGTCGATCAAGAAGAAGATGCTCACAAGCACATCGACGAGATGGATGCGCCCACTTGTCGGGAGCACCTCCGCAGCTGCGGGCTTGAGGTACCCGCGCCTGGCGATGTGGATGATGAAGATGAAACTCCTGTGCTGCGTGATCGTCTCAAGAGGCACTTGGCCAGCGCCCAGAGCCTCGCCAAGAAGATCAAGGCCACCGCGAAGTGAGCGGCAGGTCTCCCATCTTGTTACCGTGTCCATCCTACTTTGCCTCGTAATGATGACGGCTCAGTGCACCAACCTGAATGACTCGGACGTCGACCCGTTCCTGGACATCGACGACCCTAGTCCCGCCCTTTCGGGACACTCAAGTATTTCGGTGATGGACGGCGAGTTACCTACGTGTGCGACGCCTACGGTGCCTGCGGCGGCAGGCGTTCCATCAGCTTCGTCTTCTTTGTCGATTTCGACGGGCTGCGGGCCCCCTGCGAAGGCTGCCCCCCGCCATGTGTGTGAACCCTCGGTAGGCTGGTGTTCTGCTTCGGCAGTGGGCCAGGACCGCCGTGCGAGTTCTCTGGGCCTGGGATCGGCTGGAGGGGAGCCTGCGAGTACCTCTTCGACCTCGGCCACGCGCGGACCTACGAGTACCGCGTCCTCGTCCAAACCTTTTGCCTCATCAAGTTCGAAATCCAGTAGGCACATGCCGCGTATCGTTTCGCTCAACGGCAGCTCTTTCGGGCCTATCGTCGACTACGCGGTGCAGGCGGAGTGCGCGGTCATGGCCGTCCAGGAGACGCATGTCGACCAGGAGCACTTGGCGGACAAGCAGCACGCCATGCTCGACGCAGGCTGGAAAGGCCTGTGGGCACCGGCCATACGCAGTGATAGCGGCGCTGGCACTACAGGTGGCGTGGCTGTCTTGGTTCCCTCGCACATCACGGCCACGGCCCCGCCGCAGTGCGACAGCCACATTTTGATTCCAGGACGCGCTGTGGCCTGCCACGTGCGATGGGGGCTGCCAGGAGGACTCGTGGTCATCTCGGCGTACCTCAAGGACGGCGAGGGACTCGGTGCGGCCAACTGCTCGCATGTCTGGGCCCTCGTGCAATACGTGTGCGGGCTGAACGCGCTCCAGATGCCCTGGATCATTTGCGCGGACTGGAACATGGAGATCGACGAGCTCAACAAGTCAGGCTGGCTGGAGGCAGTGAGTGCCCTCGCATATGTTTCAGCCCTGCCCAGCTGCAGGCACTCTCAGCCTGGCTCGTTTATTGATTTCTTCGTGGCTAGCAGCATGCTAGCGGCTCGTTTGCACAAGCAGGTTTTGGTTGATGAGGAGGCCTCCACTTATCCTCACCTCCCCATCTCCATAGGCCTCGCCGCTTCTGATACCCCGATGTGGGCCAGAGTCCCCGATGAGCCCAAGCCTTTCCCTGCGGTGCCCCCTGTCGGGTGCGCGAGGCCCCCTGTGTACCCTTGGAAGGCCGTGCTGGAAGTTGCGGGCCCCAAGCTTTTGGCCCATGGGGATCTCGCGGGGCTCTGGGACCTGGTCATCTCGGGGATCGAATTCGAGCTGTCCTCTAGATGGGACCGCATGGAGGTCTGCTCGTCTGGTGTCTTGGGGAGAGCGGGCCCGCCCAGAACGAGGTGGAAAAAACTGGCGTGGGCCCCCCCCAAGCATCGCACGTACAAGGACCCCAGCACTAAGGCTTGGGCCACGGCCTTGGGCTGGGCAAAGCACCTTGGCAAATGCAGGCAGTTTCTCGCCAAGGAGGTGGCAGGCCTCCAGGAGTGTGCAGCCGTATGTGATTTGACTCCCAACCAGCATTTCAAGTTACTGCGTGCGCTAGCCGAGGCCTCCAATTTCATGATCAAGGTCGGTGCGTGCAAAAAAGTGCTGGCCAGGCTCGACGATCGTTCTTCCAGTTTTTTTCAGTCGGGGTTTGCCGTCCTGGCCAGAGCGGATTTTGCTGAAGTCCTCACGCATGTGTATCTCACCGCCAAGGCCAAGATAGGGGCTGCCGAAGCCGCCGCGAGCTCTGCCTGGCTGGCCTGGGCCCGAGAAGCCTTTCAGCGAGGAGCTTCTCAGGCCCATAGGTTCAGCAAGGTGCGAGCGGTCCAAGAGGTCATTGCTGCTGGTTCCAAGTCCCAACCCTTCCAGCTTGCTGATCAGGAGATGCAGCCATGGGCTGACATCTGGCGGACCCACGGTTGCTCCAAGCTTCCGCTCCCCGATGGGGCCCACGCCTGGCCCCCTCTCCCTTGCATCACTGCCTCTGAGGTGGAGGATTGCATCCAGCAATTTAAGATCAGCACGGCAGCAGGCCCTTCGCGCATAGCGCCCAGGGCTCTGCTCCACCTCAGTCAAGGAGCCTACGAAGGCATAGCGTTTTTGCTCAACGGATGCGAGGCCCATCTAGCTTGGCCAAACGATCGTGTTTGGACGGAGATGGTGCGTTTGGCCAAGCCTGATGGGGGAGTCCGCCTGATAGCCCTCATCAATACCCTCTGCCGAGTATGGGGTAAGATTAGGAAGTCCGTCACTTGTAGCTGGCAGGAGTCGCATGGTTGTCTCGAGATCTGGGGCACCAGGAAGCGGCACAGCTCCACGGACAGCGCATTCGCGCATAACCTGTCCGCGGAGCTGGCGTCCCTGCTAGGCGAGATCTCAATTTCAGTTTTGCTGGATATGATCAAGTGTTTCGAGATGATTCACCCTGCCCAACTCATCAAAGAGGCAGAGGCAGTCAGCTTGCCGCCCCGCCTCGTTTGGATGCTCGTGGAATTGTACAGGCAACCACGGCGTCTGAAGGCACTCGGAAGTCTTTCCGAGTCCCTCGAGGCTTTCCAAGGCATCCTCGCTGGATGCAGCCATGCCACAGGCATGCTGTACGTGCTGACTTTTCGGGTGCTCAAGCGCCTAAACCAGATTGCCCCGTGCGTGACTCCGCGAGCCTTAGTAGATGACGTGTCACTGCAGTTGGTCGCCAAGACGCCTGACACCTTGCCGCAGCTTGAGAAGGCTGTACGGATATTCAGGTGCGATGCCCAGCTACTCGGACTGAACACCCAGCCCAAGAAGTCTGGTATCGTGGCGGCCTCGGGAAGGGCCAAGAGGTTATTTCGGCTTGGAGCTGCGCAGCTCAAACTTCAATTTCGGCCATGGATGCGAAACCTGGGGCATGAGTTGGCTGGTGGCAAAGTGTTGAGGCTCCAGGAGAAGGCACGCCTCAAGTCCCTGCAGCAGCGCCGACGCAAGTATATGGCGCTGCGCAGCGCCGTCGGGCGCAAGGCCTCGCTCTTGTTCAGAACAGGAGCGTTACCGGCCGCAGGGCATGGTGGCGGCGTGTCTGGAGTTTCTGACGTGTCTCTTCGGTATTTCAGACAATTGGCTTCTACCCTCGCAGGAGGTAAAAAGCATGGTGGGGTCACAGCGTATCTCCTCGCTCACCGCGACCCCTTCTACGATCCCATCTTCGATTGCACGCTCACCATATGTCTCCGCTACGCGGCCTGGATTTGGGACAGAAGAGTGTGTCTTGGGAGGGCCCAGAGGGCCTGGGCCAAACTACGTTGCTACTTCGACGACAACCCGACCTGGCAGATCGCGAAGGGGCCCATGTCGGCCTGCTGGCTCTCCCTGCATCGTATCGGATGGGCCATGACCAGCGCCCACACTTTCCTCACGGACACTAACTACACGATTAACTTAGTCACGACTTGCCCGTACGACGTCAAGCTGCATATGATCGAAGGGATTCAGAGGTGGCAACATCGTCGGTTGCTCCATCACATGCCTACGTCCCAGGGCACCGAGCAGGTTTGGCACAGGGCGTTGAGAGGAGGTCTTCAAGCGATTCGGTGTCCGCGACAGCTTGGTGCTCTCTCGGCCGTCATGGCCGATGCTATTCCCCTGCCCAGTGTGCGTGCCTCCCAGGGATACCGCATAGGCCCCGAATGTCGTGTGTGTCAGGCTCCCTTGGGCTCCTACGGGCACATCTGGTACGAATGTGAGGGCTTGGTGATGGACGGAGTCGACGCGCTTGGCGAGCAGGTCCCCGACGAGATTCTGAGCCATAGGAATGCCTTAATTAACTCTTGTCTTGATATTTTGGGGAACCCGCAAGCCGAGACCACCTACCTCACGTATGGGATCCCCTCGCTCTCTGTGGCCTTGGAGCCCCCCGAGGCCCACCCGCAGGTCCTCCACTGGGGCAACGTTTCAGGCCCGTGGGGGCCAACTTGTTTCGTCGACGGGAGCTGCCTCCAGTCTAGTCTCCCTGAGGTTGCTCGGGCTGGCTGGGCTGCGGTTCAATTAAGCTCTGATTTAATTCCAGTTCGTGCTGTCTTTGGCGCCTTGCCTGGCGTGCGCCAGACAATCGGACGTGCGGAGCGGTGGTCAATACGTCAAGCTCTGCACTATGCGCCTAGCGTGAAAAAGATTGTGTCTGACCTGCAGGCCAGCGTTCGTGAAGGCAACGCTTGGGACCCAGAGCAGGCTGCTGGGCTCGCCAAGCATGCTTCGATTTGGGCGGACATTTTCAGGAACCAGCAGCAAGACCCCCCCCAATTTGTTTGGTGCCCCGCCCACCTCTCGCTCGACGATGTTATTGATAAAGGCATATCTCTCGAGCACTGGGCGGGAAACCTATGGGCGGACTTTTTCGCGAAGCTCGGCTCGGAGTCCCACAGTTACGCGGATGGATTCTGTAAGGCCTTGGCGGGGGAGTATAAATATCATAAGTCCACGCTTAAGTTCCTGGCGTGGGCCGCTCAGAGGATGTTGCAGTCCCAAGCGTGGTCTGGTGATCCTGACGTGCCCCTTGTTTCCTCCTCTCCCCCCCTTCCCCCCAAGCTCACGATCACCAGCCACGAGATCTGGCACAGCCAGAAGAGTGCTGTTTGGAGGTGCCGTGTGCGTGGCAGGTTCGCTCGCAGCCTCAGCTCTCTCAAGGCAATGCTCACACAACGTGCCACGCGTGATTGCATTGCAAGTCCTGTGCAGCTCCTGGCTGCCTCGGAGTGGTGGAAGGCGCACGCCTCCGACCAGGGGTTTTCCCTGATGCGATCTGAGGCCGTGCAGGTAGCTTTGGATTTCTCCCACAGGGAGGCTGAGAGGTGCCGCCAGACCGAGGGGCCCGACAGTGCTGGCGTGTTGGGCCCGTGTTCCCCTGTGCCCCCCTCGGGGCCCGTTGGGCCCGACCGTTTCCCCCAGTTTTCGGCCCTCGGTCACGACGTTTTTAAAAACTGTGATCACTTTTGCTGCCGCAAGTGCGGTGGGCATGGCACTCTCGGCAATTTCGTTAAGTTAGCCTCCAGGTGCGTGGGTTTTTCGACCGTTGCCTCCACGAAGGCTAATCAGCGCATGGTTATAAGGAGGATAGAGGCCGGCCTGCATCCGAAGTCTGGAGAGTGGCTCTCTGGACTTTCTTGTTCCACGGATGAGGACAGGGCCGCCTCATGCATGCAGGGTGGACGCGAGGATAATCGTGCTGCCTCCCCTGCCGCCTCCTGCCCCGTCGAGGGCCCTCCCTCCTCTCGCCTGTCCGTTGTCCCTGGGGCCGAAGGCGTGAGGGGTGAAGGTACGTGCGTTGTGCCCTCGAACGATGTCCAGAGGCCGTCCCACGGTAGGACCGCCCCTCGGCTCTTCTCACCTCGTGTGATCCCCTCCAGAGGGGAAGACGACAGTTCTGACTGATTTTTTGGCCCCGCCCCTCGTCGTGTCGTCGCCCGCGCCCGCCGCCCGCATACGCCCACTTCTGCAACGGCGTGACGGAGCGCGGCGTGCAGGCGCCTCGGCCCTCGGGGCTAGGCGGGGCCCACCTCTCCTCCTCCTGTCGGCCTTCGGCTAGGCGGGGGACCTCTGAACCTGGACCCCCCAGTCGAGCTTCGGCTCTTCTGGGGGGCGCAACGGCCGTGTCCTCCTCCTCCTCCTCCTCCTCCTCTTCCTCCCCCCGCCTCCTATGCCTGCTCCACCACGCCTCTCTCCTCTCCCTCTGTCCCTCTTCTTTCTTTTCTTATACATTATCGCTCCTCCTAGTCCTCCTTCCCATCTCATCCCTCTTCCACTCTCGTCCTCCCTCCTGCTCCTGCCTCCCTCTTTGCTCCCTCCTACCTCCTCCGACGGGGAAGGAAGGGGAGAAGAGGGAGAGACGAAGGAAGAGCAGGAACAGCAGCAAGTGGGGGGGATGGAGGGGAGGGGGAAGGGGGACGATGATGAATGAGGAGGAGGGGGAGGAAGAGGAGGAGGAAGAGGAGGAGGAGGAGGAGGAAGAGGAGGAGGAAGAGGAGGAGGAGGAGGAGGAGGAGGAAAAGAGACACGGAAGGTGGAGGGGGAGGTGGACGACGACCCCGAGGGCCCTTCCTGCCCGTGGGTGCTCTCCATCCCTTCCCCCTCGTCCTCCTCCTTTCTGCTCCCCTCCCTCCCCTTTCCTTACCAGCCTGGAACATATCCCTATCCCTATGTTTGACATCACCTCACCTCGATGCCGATCTTAAGGATTCCCTCAGTTTTTGAGGGCCTATCCCTAAGATTGTCCTCGCTTTTTGCTCGCCCATCTTAGGGATAGGGATACGTTCGAGGCTGGTTATTTCCCCCTCCCTCCCCCACACCATTCCGTTCCGTTCCGCTCCACCCTCCACCCTCCGCGCCCCTCTCCCCCTCTCCTCCTCGCGAGTCCCTCCGAGAGCTCGCACGGGAGGCCTCGCAGCAGTCGGAGGTCCAGGACCGCGCGCTCACGAAGCTGAGCTACGTGCACAACTGCCGCGAGCTCCTCGGGGAGCTCCGCTACAGCCTGGAGCGCCGGAAGCTGGAGGCGGCGAGCGTCTGTGTGAGTCTCTTGGGCGTCGCATGCTGGGAGGTGCGATGAAGTGTGGGGGGAGAAACGTGAGCCTTTCGTGAGCCTGTTGGGCCCCATGGGGGTCCCACAGAGGGCCCCTCGAGGGCACAAGAGGTGCACCTTTCCTTCACGCAGCGCCCGAGTCTCTTTCCCCAGACCTCCAACGCGTTGACAAGAAAGACAGGCGTTCACAGTTCGCGGCCTCAGGGCGCCTCCGCCGGGCCACGAAAAATTCGGGCCGGACGAAAGGGGGGGGATAGGGAAAGGGAGGGTTACGAAATCTGCTGCATGCAGCTGGTTTCGGCCCCGCCGCCAGGGCCATTCCTCGATACATGGCCGCCTCCCGGCGCCGGGAGGCGCTGGGAAAATCAGCTACGTGAGCTGATTCTCACCCCCCCCCCTTGCTATCCCCCCCTTTCGCCCGACCCGAAACATGGCGGACATGCCCCTTCGAGGTCGGCGCGCCCTGCAGTGTCGATGCGGTGCCCCTCCACCTGCCGGGGCCAGGGCAGAGGTATGGTCTGACCCAGAGCGAGTCGGAAGTTTTCGGTGGTGGCCGACGTTGGAGGGGCGGCGCAGACAGGCACCTCGCACTCATCGCCCTGGCATCGCTCGGACGTGTGCATTTTTTCGTGGCGAGGACCATCGAGGAGCAGCCTTGACCATCGAGCCAAAAAGCACGTACGAAACCGAAAAATGCAAGGGGAATGGACGTCCGAGCGATGGCAAGTCGCCTCTCAAGCAAATAACAGGACTCAGCCACGGAAGACATGTTCGAGGTTCATGTCTACCAGGGTTGTAGGACGGCGTCGGGGCTCCAGGGGGACCCCGATTGGAGGAGAAAGAACAAGCAAACATCCCTGCAGCTGCCCTGAACTGTGCGGGACAGCTGCTGCCACTGCCTCTCGAAGGCCGTGTCGAGCGGGAGCCGCATTTCGGAGCGAATGTTCTGAGGGCGTCCCGAGCGGGAGCCTGGCCTCAACGAGTCACTTCCAAGACACCGATGGGATCCGCTCAGAGCCCTTATCCTTATCTGCTGCTTAGTCAAATCCTGTAAGTATCTCCATATCTGCGGAGGAGGCTCGAGGAGGAGGAGGAGGAGGAGGAGGAGGTGCAGGATCGAGGATCGAGAATCGCGGAGGATGCCAGAGGATCGATGACCAAGGAGGAAGATTCATCATCGCTTCGTCATTGGTTGCCGTGCTGGGATAATTGGTTCCAGGACTCTGCTGAGCAGCCGCTTCTCGTGTGCGGGCTGCTCGTACTTACAAATTGGGAGCATTGTTGCTGCGAGCCCGGGTGGACGATGGAATAGATCCCTCCGTTGGACGGTGCACAACGGCGCCATGGCAATTGGTAACATTGCATGGTCCCGACCACAATTTCGCATCAGGGGCGGAAAAAAAGGTTCAGGAGGCAAGGCGCGCTTTAAACACGCGGGTAGGACATGATGGTTTTGGAGCGCGATTGATTATATAATATTGCAGGGAGGAATGAGGAGGCAGGTGGAGTCGAGGCAACGTTCAATCATACAGCGCATTCTCGCATTCAATGTGGCGGCGAGAAGCTTGTGGATGGGGCGGCTTGGGGAGAGCTTGAGGCGGGGGGTGGGGGGGGAGAGATTTTCGAGGGGCGGAAGGGAGGGGGGCGTGGGGGGTGCGGGATGTCGGATATGTGCTACGGGTACATGTGCGAGAGGGACAGACGGAGGAGTGGCACGGGGCGTTCGCTCGGCTGTTCGGGGGGGGGGGACTGGATGGAGGCAGGTCATTTTCTTCGAGGCTGAGAGATCGGGACAGCGCCTGGCGACCACCAGCGATCGCAGCCGCCCAGGGCCTGTCGAGACGAGGCCAGCAGGACGGATCGCAGCGCGACTGCGCAAAGCCGCGAACCTGGCGGATCAGTATCGAAGACGCCTACGGCGAATTGTCGCCGCCCTCTGCTTTTTAGGCTACGCCCGTGTGGCCAAACGATTGGGCAACGTTTGGCCACGCCATTGGACCATGCGTTCCTCCAGCCGTGGGAGAAGCCTTTCGGGGAACACGTGGGGGAGGAGGAGGAAGAGGAAGAGGAAGAGGAGGAGGAAGAGGAGGAGAAAGGGAGGAGGAGGAGGAGGAGGAGGAGGAAGAGGAGGAGGAAGAGGAAGAGGAGGATAAGGAGGAGGAGGAGGAGGAGGAGGAGGAGGAAGAGGAGGAAAAGGAGGAGGAGCGGAAGGAAGAAGGACGAGGAGGAGAAGGAGGAGGAGGCCTCTTATGAGCTTCTGGGGGCATTCTTAGGGCGTCCTGGGAGCTTCCTGGGGGCCTCTTGGAGGCCTGTTGGGGGCTCACTGGGCCACTTGGGAGCTCTGGGGGGCTTCTCAGGAGCTTCTGTGGCCGTCTTACGGCGTTCTGGGCCCGCCCGACGCCCCTGGAATCCCTCTCGGGAGCTTCTTTGGGCCGTCTCGGGGCCCCCTTGGGGCGCTTCAGGGTCCACGACGGCCCCAGAGGCCCGCAGGGTCCCTTCAAGACGGCACAAGAGGATGGTCGTTGGGATGTCGCGGGGGGGCCTCTCCAGGGTCTCTGGGGGGCCATCTGGAGGCGTCTTGGGGGCCGTTTTGGGGGCCCCTGGGGGCGTCTTGGGAGCCTCGTGGGGATCTCTTGGGGCGCTTTGGGGGGCTCCTGGCTCGGATGTTCTGTTCGTGCTCCTCCTCGTGGGCCCTTCTTGGGGCTGTCTTTGGGCCATCTTGGGCCGTCCTGGGCGCCTCTGGGGCCGTCTTGGAGCTCTCTTGGTTGGGGGGCCTTCGAGGCCATCGTGGGGCGGTCTTGGGGACTTCTTGGGCCGTCCTGGAGCGTCGGAAGCTCGAAAAGTCAATGCATAAGGTTGGCCTCTCGGGGCCCTTATGGGACGGCTAATGGGGCGCCTCAAAACCTTCTCGGGCCGTCTTGGGGCCATCCTGGGCGTCTTGGGCAGATCGTGCGGCGATTCCGGCCCTCTTGGCCTGTCTGGGCGGCCTCGCAGGGGGCCCCTGAGCCCGTCTTGGGGCTTTCTGTGGGCCCGAGCAAGTCACGCGACAAGACGCCCCAATCCCCAGGGGCCACGCGACGCACCCCAGAAGATGTGACGGTTTGGGGCATGGGCCCTTTTTGAAGAATCCTCGGGATTGAGGACTGAGGCTTAAGCAATTCGGCACAGGACCCGAGGACACCCCAACTCGTGTCGCGAGGGCACGGTGGCGAACAGACGAGCAGGGTTTGGGGCCTCAGCCCAGCCGAGCTCGCCGAGGGCGGGTTCCCTGCTCGGTGGCCTCCGAGGACGCTTGTGCCGACGACCATCCCGTCCAGGCAGTCTCGGCGGCCTTCCCGCGGCACCCCTGCCCTCCCGGAGCCCGCTCCTCGCAGGGAGCGCAGCCAGCCAGAGCAGTGCGGGGCCGGCATGCTCCAGAAAGGGTGCCTTCTCTTCGGGGTGGACGCGCGTTCCTTTCGCCCCTGCTCCAGTCCATGGCGTACCTTATCCTGTGCAAGATCTTCGGCACCGCCTGTACTCTGAGCCCTCCGGCCGCCTGACGCCCCGCCCGCCCGCGCCCTGTCTCCCCAATTAGGGCTACTCGCGCCCCGTTTAGCCCTTGACCGGAAGGGGCCCGCTCCCGACCCGCAGACCCCAAAAAAGTGCTCCTTTCGCGGACGCCAGCGAGTGGTCCGTGCGAACAGGCAGCGGCAACGCAGAATGACGATGGAGCAGACTGCCTGACGGGGGAAGAGCTGCAGTGGCCCCAGTGCGCAGTGGAGGTCTGGTTGCCCGAGAAGGGCAGATCGCCATTTTCGTCGTCATCCTTTCCAGGGGAACGAAGAATGACATAAACAGAAGACTCGGAGGTCCGCGCGGATCTCTCCGATCCGCGCTGGAACCCCCTGGCGGCGCCTCGGGCGCCGCCCCTGGAGCGCCCCGCACGCCAGGGAGGGGTGTCCAGCGCCGATCCGAGAGATCCGCGCAGATCTCCGAGTTGTTGTGTTAGTGTTTATGTCATGCTTATTTCCTCTATCCTTCTCCGCCGTCGATTTCCCCGACCTCCCACCCAGGGCCAACCGGCCAGCCCAGAAACACGCGGGTTTGCCACGGGCCGTCACTTCGTCCAGGGGGCGATGCGGGGGTGGCAGAGGCAGGCTGTCCAGAGCATCGTTTTCCAAAATCAATCGCCCCCCACCTCCCCATGCCTTGGCATCGCTCGGACGTGTGCCATTTTTCTCGGCGGGCACCATCGAGGAGCATCTCGGGTCACCTTGCGAAGCATACACGCACGACATCGAAACATGCACAGGGAACGGATGTCCGAGCGATAGCCAGACATGCAGAGATGATCCGCTCTCAGCAACACAAGGCGCGCGGCCCACGGGAGGCCCACCCGCTTCCCCAGGGCCGTTGTCGTTCCTCCCGAGTCGTTTTCTGACAGCCCCAGGACCTGGCGAGGGCCCCTGGAGACGGAACAAGTGTCACTACAGTACCCATCGATCGATGAAAGTAGATATCTATGGATTCCCAGATTCCAGTCTCTCTTTAAAGCGCCATCCTACTCCAATGATCGAGTGCCTTCACCTTTTTCCGTCCTCCTTAGGGGGCGGGCGGAACCCGATCTACTTTCAACGCCTTCCCACTTCATGTTTCTACCTGCTTCTTCCGACCGATGGGTGCCTCTGGCCTGCACGCGCGTGGCATGCGCACACCGATCCCGGCCCAGGGTCGGAGCAGATCCCTCCCTGGCCAAGCCAGGGGGGGGCTACATCCCCCCTCGAAACCTAACGCGAGCTTTTCCCGCGACGCGGCGGCGCCCCGGGACACCCAAAATCTCAACGTTCGCGCCGGAGCTGATTCTGCCTGCTTCTTCCGACCGATGGGCATCCTCCTCCCTGCGCTGGAAGGCTTAAGTCGGGCCTGGCCCCCTACAGGGGGATTTTCGACGAAAAATAAAAAATGCCCCAACAATAGCCACAAAGTAGTCCAAAAATAGTCCGGGGATTATTTTTTGAGTCTTTTCTGACATTCTTGGGGCATTTTTGTTAGTATTTTTGATGTTTCGTCGAAAATCCCCCTGTAGGGGGACACGCCCGACATAATTCTGCCTGCTTCTTCCGACCGATGGGCATCCTCCTCCCTGCGCTGGAAGCCTGGGCTCGCCGTCGGCGTGGCAGCGAGGAGGAGGAGGAGGAGGAGGAGGAGGAGGAGGAGGAGGAGGAGGAGGAGGAGGAGGGAGGAGGGAGGAGGAGGAGGAGGAGGGAGGAGGGAGGAGGGAGGAGGAGGAGGGAGGGGAGAGGAGGGGAGGAGGAGGAGGAGGAGGAGGAGGGAGGAGGAGGAGGAGGAGGAGGAGGAGGAGGAGAGGAGGAGGGAGGAGGAGGAAGGAGGAGGCGGAGGAGGAGGAGGAGGAGGAGGAGGAGGAGGGAGGAGGAGGAGGAGGGCGAGTCCCGGCGCCGCCGTGCGGCCGCGCGGCGCCGCGCGCCGGCCGGGAGGGGGGGCCGAGGCCAGTGGAAGGCGCGCGCCCCGCGGCCCTGCGGGCCCGCCGAGGGGGCTCTGTGGGGGCGGGCAACGAGGGGGGGATGCCTCCTCCTACTCCTCCTCCCCTCTCCTCCCTCCTCCTCCTCCTCCTCCTCCTTCCTCCTCCTCCTCCTCCTCCTCCTCCTCCTCCTCCTCGTCTTCCTCCTCAATTCAAACTGCGTCTCCGGCCAGGACCCCAACTTGTATCCGTGCATCGGGGGCGGCAAAGAGGGGGGTGATGACTAGGGGGGGGGGGATCTCATGGCGTGGGCCATGACATTTCCCCAGATTTCGTGGCGCCTCTTCGTGCCGCCCGTCATGTGTTGCACCCCCCCCCCCCCTCTTGGACACCCCCCTCTTGGCCGCTCCCGACTCTGGGAGCCTCTCTGTGGTCTGCAGGAGGTGTTCTCAGAACATGTCTGGCTGAGGTCGTCTTGGGTTGACGCCTCGGGCCTCCGTTCTGAGAGCCCTGTTCTTCTTCTTCTTCTTCGAACATGCTTGGACTCCAGGAGCATGTCGTGGCAGGCCTGCAGGAAGGCCGGGGCGGTCGGTCCCTGCTCAGGCCTGCGGGGCAGCGGCCGGCGGCCCCCGCAGGTGCACTCGAACGTGAAGAGGGCCGTGAAGCACATCCCCGCGGAGGGCGGGCTGGACCGTCCGAGCCGCGGGCCCGGCGGGGGGCCTCGACGCCCATGGAGGAGCAACGCATGACGTAAGCACACACACACACACACACATTTTTACAGGTCCGCGCGGAGCTCTCCGATCGGCGCTAGGTCAAGCAGTGGCGGAGCGTGCCAGCGTGCCTCTGGGCCCCCCAGAGGATGTTCTGAGACTTGTGTTTTGTGGTCTGCACGAAATATCCCTAATTTGCCCATTTCTGGCGGAGCTTGCCTTTTTCTGACACATCGGGGTTCTGTTCTAAGAATTTTGCTTTTGATATCAGAACGTTTTTGGGCTCGTAGAACATGTCTTGGCAGGCCTATAGTGTTGCCTGGATGGCCGGTCCCTGCTCCACATCGAGGAACAGCACATGACGTAAACATAATTTTTGTTTGGAGGTCCGCGCGGCTTTCTCGGATCGTCGCTAGAGCCCCCTGGCGGCGCCTCCAGTGCTCACCACCCACCAACCCACCCCAACCCAACCCGAGGGCCCCGATTGGCCCTCCATGTCCAGTGGGGGGAGGGGGTCTGGGAATATTTTGAAAACACACATGTGGAACCCGTAATAACCCCGCCCCACAACCCGAATCTCTCGCAGGCCTAGAGGTTGACACCAACACCAATTTCGGTGGTGTGCCCCGACCGAGGGCAGAAGATTCCGATCTTGGTGATGGTCTAATATTCTGGCTTCCAAGGTGACAGAAATATTACCACCAGCACCGAAATCTAGGATCGTCGTTCCCCTGTGGAGGCAACCCCCTGTCTTGGTGTTGGTGCCCATTTCCAGGCCTCCAAAATTTGTGTCTTCGGGTGGGGTTGGGGTGGTTTGGTAGGTAGTCCGGTGCCGCCCCCAGGACGAGGCCTCCTGGCGCGCTCCGCGCACCAGGAGGCCTCGTCAGTGTAGGGCACTGCAGAAGGCCTAGATACTCTAGAGAGCAGCGACCAAACTCTACAGTGTCTCCGTACCGAACTAATAGTACGTAGTCAGCCAAGAGGAGGAGGAGGAGGAGGAGGAGGAGGAGGAGGAGGCGGAGGAGGAGGAGGAGGAGGAGGAGTGTACGACCAAACTACGCGCTACCATAGTATGTGCCGCCCCCCGGCGCGCCCCGCGCACCAGGTTTCAACGGTCCAGCGCGCCGAGGCAGGGAGCCGGCGCGGGCCTCCCCAGAGGTGTCAGGCAGGTGCACGTGCGGCACCCTGGGGCCAGACCTCCTCCTCCTCCTCCTCCTCCTCCTCCTCCTCCTCCTCCTCCTCCTTTTCCTCCTCCTCCTCCTCCTCCTCCGCCTCCTCCTTTTCCTTCTCCTCCTCCCTCCTCCTCCTCCTCTCCTCTTATTCTTCTTCTCCTCCTCCTTTTCCTCCCCCTCCTCCTCCTTTTCCTCCTCCTCCTGCGCCTCCTCCTCCTCCCTCCCTTCCTCCTCCTCCTCCTCCTCCTCTTCCTCCTCTTCTTCTTCTTCGTCTTCTTATCATTATTATTCTTCTTCGATTCGCGTCTCGGGTAGGGGGAGAGGTCAAGTTCCCCACGGGCACGTCATACCAGCCTCGTCAAAAATACACAGAGGACTTCCGGATTCGCTGATCGTGGGGTCAGCGCTGCTCCAATGCTGACGGATTTCTGTTGGCTCGGAGGCGGTGTTGTCCAAAAACCGACCCCACAGCCTCAGCATTGAAGAACGCGCTTTCTGACAAGGGCCCGGGAGTATCGTGCCCCAGGATTTCAACTTCCATATCTGGATATGTTCAACGAGGCTCGTAGGCCGTCTCGCTCACTCCCGCCATTCGGGCGCAGGAGCGTCCCCAGAAAAACCACTGCGGGCGTGGAGTGCGCGCCGATCGGGAGGTGCGCCAGGGGACCGCCCAGGGCCCCAGAGCGTGCCAGGCGCGCCTGGTGCTCCAGATGCTCCACACCTAAGTCGGGCATGTTCCTCGACCGGAGGAGTACTCCAGAATAGAAGAAATCGTCGGGCATGTCCCTTGACAGGAAGAGCACGTCAGAATAGCAACAGAAATACTGTGGCGACGGCTTGTCGTGCTCTTGCTTTTGAGTTCGGTTCGATTGTGTTCAGATTTGTTTTTATTGTTCTTCCAGACCCCGCCCGTAGGAGGACATGCCCGACCTAGCTCCACGTGCGCCAGCTGTGCCGCGTGCTCCAGTCGCGCAAGCCTGTGCCCCAGCTGTGCGCGGCCCGCGCGCCTGGTGCTCCAGGCCTGCGACAGCTGCGCCCGTGCACGCGCCACCCCCCACGGCCACCCTGTCAACAAAAATCCGGCGGCGAGCGAGGGGGGGGTTAAGAAAAGAACCACCCGTACCCGAGAACTGGCGTTCACGAAACGGCCCTGGGCGTTCACTAAACAGCCCTACCCCGTTCGATTCCTTCTCTGGGTGTGTTTACCAACCGACTTCGCGTGTCGGAGTGGTTACTATGGGGGGGGATTTCTTGACTTCCAAAATCGTGCAAAGGCGTTCTGGAACGCTCCCAGAGCGTTCCATAGCGCTTGTCGGGGTGGTTATTATTATGGGGGTGGATTGTTTGCCCTCTCGAGGGGGGGGGGGGTGAAAGGGGCGGGCCTTCGCAGAAGGCTCGGAAGTTCCCCGGGGCTCCTGCGAAGTGTTCTACTTAAACCTCCCCCGAAGACACCACAAAATTTCTCAGAAGGCGCGAGGGAGTTTCTGAGAAGTCCGGCCGTCTTCTGAGAAGGCTTTCTCCTTCTCGCTTCCCCCCCTCGCTCGCTGCCGAAAAATCCGATGCAAAGTGGCGACGGCGTGGTCAGCATGCTGTACGGTGTGAGCCCCCGCGGCGAGTTTGCACCTGTTGTTGGCAGAGGTAGTGGGGCAGCCCACGGCGGGCAAATATGATCCCTCCTGGCATCCGTGCCAAAAAATGCAAAAGTGGTGGCGGAGTGCCCTCTCATGTTCCAGATTGTGCGGCCCCGTGCACTTTGTAATGTTTTGACGTGGATGGCGGGGGGGGGGTCTCATGGCTCCTGGCTGACAGCCAGTCGAGTAAGGGAGGGCGTGCTTGTTACCAAGGAGCCATCGTGAACGCCTCCACGACGGGGACGAATGGGGCTGGGAGAGCGAGCTCGCCAAACCACGACACGCCCTGCAGGGCTGGTGCGCTCTGTCACCGGCTGCGGCCTCCGGGACCCCTCGCCGTGCCCGGGGACCTTCAGAGCACGGCCCGGGGTGCAAAGCTTGAGCTGCGGGGGCACGGCAGCGACAAACATCAGGACATCGGATCTGCGGGACCAGTCTCGGCGAGGGCTTGAATGGGGGGGAAGGGGCGTGGTGCCACAGCCTGGTGCGTGCAGCAGGTCTCGAGCCTGCCGATGGCGGTTTCCCTTGGCACACGGCTGCACACGCGGCGGAGCGAACAAGTTTCATGCCGCTCGTTCGCTGACCCGGGCTGTCGAAACACGTCGCTCTCCGGGCAACGGGCTTGATCGTTGGCAAGCGGGTTTGTTCTCCAAGTGTGATGTAAGGGTTCTGACAGTTTTTCGGTCGGTCCTGACAGAGTTCGTTGCCCAGGCGATACCCTCTCAGGTTCCCGATGGAACTATACAGGAAAATGAATGGGGTAATCTGGATTTCATTTGCGTTTCTCGAGGGCTGCATCGGAAATTCTTTTTTGCTGTGGATGAGCCTGGGGGGGGTTCTGGAGATCCCAGTAGGTTCTCACGAACAAGTCCTTTGTCTTCCTCAGGATGTCCTTGATATTCCCCCAGGCGCCCCTCGGGCTTCCCAAGAAGAGACTCCCTTGACGTCCCTCAGGCGGCCGAGGTAACCCCAGGAAGCAATCAGCAATTCCCCGCCCCCACCCCTCTCATCAGAGGAAGTTGCAACGCATCCGGCACTGGGGCCGGGGCGGAAGCGATGTCCCCAAAATTCCGTAGATACTTCCGAGGTCCTTTTCAGTTTGTGTTGGTATTCTTGGGACTGTCCTCAAGGCGAAACTTTGTTGCTTCATGCTCTGACGATCTCGCCGAGAGGGCGCTTCCAAAAATAGACATGTGTTTTCCCAAACCATTTTGTGGTGTTGGGTCCTGGTTTTGAAGAGACAGTCCCCACATCTCCTCTCCTCTCCTCATCCTCCTCCTCCTTCTCCCCCTCCTCCCTCCCCGTCACCTCCCTCACTTTGGAAAGAGCGTATTCTATCGCTGCTGGCAGAAAACGGGGGGGAGGACTGGGGGTTTCCAACCCGTCCCCCCCCCCTCGAAAACCGGGGGGGGGGTCACTGGGGGGTCCAAACCCCGCCCCCCCGGTCCATCCATCATGAAAAAGGGGGGGGTCATTACCGGTTCGACCCCCCCCATTCCCTCGCCGCTGGCAAACGACTTCCCCTCCCCCCCCACTCCAGACAGTGAGACGGCGGTGGGGATTGGGGACAATGGTGGGAACAGCAGGGACAGTGGGACAGTGGTGGGGACAGTGGGGACAGTTGGGAGAGTTGGACCGTGGTGGGGACAGTGGTAGGGACAGTGAGGACAGTGCGACACAAGTGGAGGCACTGGTAGGGACAGTGGGTACAATGGTGGGAACAGTGGAGACAGCGGGACAGTGGTGGCACAGTGGGACAGTGTTGGGGACGGTGATGGTGGGGACAGTGATGAGGGGACAGTGGGGATAGTGGTTGGGGACAGTGGGGACTGTGGGACAGTGGTGGGGACGGTGGTGGTGGGGACAGTGGTGAGGACGGTGGTGAGGACGTGTGTGGGACAATGGGACAGTGATACAGTGGAGACAGTGGTGGGCACAGTTGTGGGGACAGTGGGGACACTGGGACAGTGGTGGGAACAGTGGGACAGCTCAGTGGGACAGTGGTGGGGACAGTGGGGACAGTGGGACAGTGGTGGGGACAGCGGGGACAGTGGGACAGTGGTGGGGACAGTGCGGAGAGTGTGACTGTGGTGGGGACAGTGGTGGGGACAGTGGGGACAGTGCGACAGTGGTGGGGGCACTGGTGGGGACAGTGGGGACAGTGGTGGGAACAATAGGACAGTGGGACGGTGGGGACGGTGGAGGTGGGGACAGAGGTGAGGGCGGTGGTGAGGACGGTGGCTGGGTCCCAGAAGTCGTTTGCCGGCGGCCAGCGGGGGGGGGTCGAACAGGTAGTGACCCCCCCGGTTTTCTGGAGGGGAGGGTGGGGGTAGGGTTCCAACTAGTAGTGACCCCCCCTCGATTAACCAGGGGGGGGGTTAGGAGGGTGAGGACGATTGTGGGACAATGGGACAGTGGTACAGTGGGGACTGTGGCGGGGACAGTGGGGACAGTGGGACAGGGGTGGGAACAGTGGGACAGCTCAGTGGGACAATGGTGGGGACAGTGGGGACAGTGGTACAGTGGTGGGGACAGCAGGGACAGTGGGACAGTGGTGGGGACAGTGGGGACAGTGGGAGGAGGGGGACCGTGGTGGGGATAGTGGCGGGGACAGTTGGGACAGTGCGACAATGGTGGGGGCACTGGTGGGGACAGTGGGGACAGTGGTGGGAAAAGTGGGGACAGTGGGACAGTGGTGGGGACGGTGGTGGTGGGGACAGTGGTGAGGGCGGTGGCGAGGACGGTGGTGGGGACCCGGGAGTCGTTGGCCCGCGGCGAGTGGGCGTGGGTGGGTTCGAACCGGTAGTGACCCCCCCTGTTTTCTGGAGGGGGAGGGGAGGGGAGAGGGGATTCGAACCGGTAGTGACCCCCCCAGCTTTCCGGAGAGGGGGGGGCTTCGGATAGGGGGGGATTTTGCCAGAGGAAGGGGGGGAGGGGGAGGTTCGAGCCGGGGGCGAGGGATTTTCGGAGGAGGAGAGGGGGGACCTCCCGGGCTCCGAAGGAAAAGGGCGGGGAGGTTTTTTCACAGTAAAGCTGCGGTGGATCACGCTCTCTCTTCACTTTGGCACAGCCCTCACACGCTTCGTGGCCCCATAGGCAGCTCCACCGAAAGCCCCTGTGGCATGGTTCGCATGCCGCCCCCTCCACTTTGGCACACCCCTTACAAGTTTCGTGGCCCCATTGGGAACTCCACCGAAGGCCCCAATGGCATGGTTCGCACGCCGCCCCCCCTCCACTTTGGCACACCCCTCACAAGTTTCGTGGCCCCACAGGGAACACCACCGAATGCCCCAGTGGTAGTATGGTTCGCATGCCGCCCCCCCTTCTAATTTGGCACACCTTTCACACGCTTCGTAGCCCTATAGGAAGCGTCACCAAAGGCCCCAGCGGCATGGTTTGCATGCCGCCCCCCCTCTACTTTGGCACACCCTTCACACGTTTCGTGGCCCCATAGGGAGCTCCACCGCAAGCCCCTGTGGCGTGTTTCGCACGCCGCCCCCCGTCCAATTTGGCACACCCTTCACACGTTTCGTGGCCCCATAGGGAGCTCCACCGCAAGCCCCTGTGGCGTGTTTCGCACGCCGCCCCCCGTCCAATTTGGCACACCCTTCACACGTTTCCGTGGCCCCATCGGGAACTCCACCGAAGGCCCCAGTGGCATGGTTCGAAAGCCGCCCCCCCACCATTTTGGCATACCCTCCACACGTTTCGTGGCCCAATGGGGAGCTCCACCGAAGGTCCCAGTGGCTTGGTTCGCATGCCGCCCCCCGTCCAATGTGGTACACCCCTTACACGCTTCGTGGCCCTGTAGGGAGCTCCACTGAAGACCCCAGTGGCATGGTTCGCATGCCGCCCCCCGTCCAATTTGGTACACCTCCCACACGTTTCGTGGCCCATCGGGGAGCTCCACTGAAGGCCCCTGTGGCATGGTTCGTATGCCGACCCCCCTTCCATTTTGGCGCACCCCTTACAGGTTTCGTGGCCCCAAAGGCTGCTCCACCGAAGGCCCTTGTGGCATGGCTCGCATGCCGCACCCCGACCATTTTCGCACACCACTCACACGCTTCGTGGCCCCATAGGGAGCTCCACCGAAGGCCCCAGTTGCATGGTTCTCATGCCGCCCCCCGTCCAATTTGGTACACCCTCTTACGTTTCGTGGCCCCATAGAAAGCTCCACCGAAGGCCCTTGTGGCATGGTTCGCATGCCGCCCCCTCTTCCATTTTGGCGCACCCCTTACACGTCTCGTGGCCCCATAGGCTGCTCCACCGAAGGCCCCAGTGGCATGGCTCGCATGCCGCACCCCGACCATTTTGGCACACCATCCGCACGCTTCGTGGCCCCATAGGGAGCTCCACCGAAGGCCCCAGTTGCATGGTTCTCATGCCGCCCCCCGTCCAATTTGGTACACCCTTTTACGTTTCGTGGCCTAACGGGGAGCTCCACCGAAGGCCCCTGTAGCATGGCTCGCACTCCGTCCGCCGTCCAATTTGGCACACCCTCCACGCTTCGTGGCCCAATGGGGAGCTCCACCGAAGGCCCCTGTGGCTTGGTTCGCAGGCCGCCCCCCGCCCAATGTGGTACACCCCTTGCACGCTTCGTGGCCCTGCAGGGAGCTCCACCGAAGGCCCCACGCTTCGTGACCCTGCAGGGAGCTCCACCGAAGGCCCCAGCGGCATGGACCGCATGCCGACCCCCTTCTATTCTGGCACACCCCTCACGCGTTTCGTTTCTTGGGTCCCACAGGGAGCCTCTCCGAAGGCCCCAGCGGCAGCGCCCGCATGGCGGCCCGGCGCACCCTTCGCGCGTTTGGTGCCCGTAAGGAACTCCACCGCAGGCAGTTCTCACAGCGGCGCTATTCACATCTACACATGGTTGGGTCCTTAGCCAGTTCTTGGTGCCAGATCGCCTGTGGGGGGGTACTGTTTGCTTCTTCCCAGGGTTCTGGCTGACCCCCCCTGTTGTGGACAGGCTGCGGGACGAGGAGGCACGGCGAGGTCGGTGGCGGCGGCCGCGGCCGACGCAGCGACGACGACGACGACGGATGCAGGACGAGGAGGCACGACGAGGACGACGGCGACGCTGGCCCGAGGACGCGGCGCGCCCGCACTCCAAGTGCTCGGAGCGGACGACCGCGGCCTCGCCGCGGCGCTCGCCCTCGCCGCCACCGGCCGGCGCCTCGCCGCCCACGCCGCGCCTCGCCGACCGCGGCCTTCCTGGGAAACGACAGGGGGGGATGCGGCACAGGGGGGTGCGCATCGACCCCCCATCGCCCACTGATCGCCCATAGGGGCCCAGCAGCCCCACCCTGCCCAGGAGCGTGCGGATTCGGGACTTGCAGTCCTCGGGGGCCTAGCGCCGACCTGCCTGCGAGGCCTCGCCGATTCCGGGTGGATGCGCCCCCACCTGTGCCAGAGTCTCCCCCCCTATCGTTGCCCCTCAGGCGGCCCCCGCTGCAGCTCCGTGATGACGATGGGCAGCCCGCTGGAGCCTGGCGGGGGGAGCGCGCGTCCTCCGCCCTCTTGGCCTTCGAGGGCGTTCGAGGAGGACGAGGAGGGCGTTCGAGGAGGACGAGGGGAGCCCAGGCGGGACGAGGGCGTTCGAGGAGGACGGGGAGACGGATGAGTGGGGCAGGGAGCGGCGGTGCCGCGCCGCACAGAGCCGACGCAGCTCCGCGATGGCGATGGCCAGCCCGTGGGAGCCGCCGGGGAAGGGGCCGCGACGACGTTGGCCAGCCCGTGGGTCGCAACAAGGGAGCGATGTCCCGGAGGAGGCCCAGAGGTAGTTCTCCGTGTTTTGGCGCCTAGGGCCCTCCGAAGGACCCGCGTCACGGCCGGTCGAGAAACCAGTGCCTGGCGGTTTGAATGCACATAAAAATGCGACATGATGTGGTACGATGTGCAAATCATTGAGTTTGAATCACACAACTCGGCGAACGACAAGGGGGAGCGACGATGACCAGCCTGTGGCAGCCGCGGTGGGCGGGGTGGAACAGAGGAGATAGTGTACGAGGATCGAACTTAGAGGCTTGAGGCTTGCGGACCTCTTTGGGCCTCCTGGGGGGTTCCTCGGCAGTGTGGGCAGCACTAGAAACCAGGCGATCGCAAACATGGATTGATGGGGGCGTGGATTAGCGACGGGTCCCGCTTCCTTGGGAAATCGCGGGTTCCCGCCGCCGAACGAGGCGGCATTGGCCGCATTTGGGGGACGGCACCTCCCCCGATCCATGGATTTGGCGCCCGCGCGCCAAATCCATGGATCGCTAATCCATGTTTGCGCGTCCCCGAAGAAAGGTCTGGGGAGGATCATGGTGGGGGCACATCGGCGACTGGCTTGTGGGAGCCGCAACGCGGGGGGACGGCCTGGCGAGGCGGGGGAGGAGCAGGTCCGAGCGTTGTTTTCCATTTCCGTAATGTTTCCCGGCTTCTGGGGGTCGGCCTCGGGGCCCCGGGGGGTCGAGATTGGCGAAGGCCGCGTCCCGCGGAGGGGTCTCGGGCCAGATCTACAAGTTACACAGGATGTTTGGTCGGGGACGGGGGGGGGCAAGGGGGAGGGGAACGACGAGGACGACGAGGATAACCGAGGCCGCGACGTTTTCCGTAGCCATTTTGGTTCAAGGCTAAACGTTGTGAAGGGATATAGACGCCCGAGAATCACCGATTAGTTTTGGCGGTGTCCGTGGCCTTATCCCGAGCCGCTTGGAGGTGCAGGAACTCTCGCTCTCGCCACGCCCCAGTTTTTCCCCGCACACAGAGCACAGCCATGGCGGCGGAAGCGGCGCCAGAATGGGTTCGTGCCATCCTCACCACCGTCACGGGCTTGGACTCCAAGCTCTTGACGTTCCAGCAGGAGGTGAGCGCTCCCGTCACTGAGATGCGCCTGGTCTACGACCAGATGGCGGCGCGTATTGACATTTTCGACGCCAGCATGGAGCAGTACCAGACACTTGAGGAGTCGATGGCGGCTTACCTCGGCGGAGCAACTGGACCGAGGCCGCGGAGCAACTGAAACCAAGCGGCGGAGCAACTGACACCAAGCGGAGGAGCGGCGGAGCAACTGAGCCAGTTGTTGGCCCAGTTGCTCCGCCCGCCCATCTCAGTTGCTCCGCCCGCCCCCCGTCCCCCCTGCGCCTCTGGGGCAGTCTCAGTTGCACCTGGGGTGGTTGCAGTTGCCGCAACAGAACCCAAGCGGCGAAGGGCGTGGAGGAGGGGGAGGAGGCGGAGGAGCGGAACGGGAGAGGAGGAGGAGGAGGAGGAGGAGGAGGAGGAGGAGGAGGAGGTGGAGGAGGGCTATCGGAAGCGAGCGGGCGAGAACGCAAATAACATGTTAGTGCGTGCACGGGAATGATGAGAAAGGTTTTCGGGTGTCGTGTCCAGGCTTGGCCCCCCGCGTTGCTCATCGCAACCGCTCGGGCTCAAGCGTCAAAAGGCACGGGTTTGTCGCTCGATGGCCCTCACGCCTTCCCAGGTAGCACTCTTCGCCTGGGTCGCCGTGATAGCCCCCTCGCTCTCCGGCTGGCTGGCCGGCTCCGCTGCTGGCCGCTCCGCGCCGGCAGGCCCAGGCCGCGCAGCGGCCGTCGACTGGTGCTGGGAGCCCCCGCCGTGGGACTGCTCCTGTTCCTGCACCTGCCCGTCGTCGGCGGCGCCCGAGCCGCCTGCCCCGCCCCCGCTGGGGGCCTCAGTGCGGCTCGCGCCCGACGGAGCCGCGGCGATCGAGGTGGTGTGGCCGTGGCTGGGAGGCCTCGCGGTCTCACCCGACCTCGCCCTCGCCGGCTGCCTGGGGTTCGGGATTTTCGAGGTCATCTTCGTGCTGTATTGCTGTCGCCGTGCTGCACGGCCCGACTCGACGCATCGCCGTGTGATCCACAATGGAGCAAGACTGGGTGCCGGGGACGCAGTTGCTCGTGTCGTTCGTCACTGATCCTGGGTTCAGGCACGAGCGCGTCATCGTGTGGCCGTGTCACGAGGGATCGTGGATCGTGTACACGGGCGGCGGCGACCTGTACGTGGAGGAAGAGAAGGACTGGGACAAGGTGTGCCTCATGACGGCGGGTCAGCCGCCGAGGTCTCTGCCAGACGACGGGGCCAAGGTCGTGCAGTTTGCGAGGTTCCCGACGGACGACGAGCTACGTGGGCTCATCGCCGAGGCCCGCGCCGAGGTGGCGTCCTTGCGGGAGTCCGAGCCTGACCGCGGCGTGCCGTCGGACCCGACCTACTTCCTGTCGGAGGATGGCCGCCAGCACCCACTCCTTCGCCGCCGCCTCCAGGGCAAGCAGGTGAGGCGCGCCGGCAGGGAAGGCAACCCACCTGTCGCCGATGCGGGCGCTGCGGCTGCCGAGTCCCATGGCGGCGCTGAGGATGTGGGTGGCGACGCGCTGGCCGCCGACGGTGAGCGACATCGCTGGCTCGTGAGCGAGCCCGGTCTGGTCTGGGAGTTGGGCACCCCTGTGCCGCACGCATCCGTCATGATCAGGCTGGGTGACCGCGGCGTCGCCGACATCAACGGCGTGACGGTGCCGGCGCAGAGCGTTCCCGAGGCGGAGGTGGGCGACTACGCGTCCATGAAGACCTCGGCCTACGAGGTGGCGATCCGCGACGCCGACGGCACGCCCACGGACTTCGGGCGGCGTGTCGGGATCGTGCCGAGCCACTCGCCCTCCCACGGCGAGGCAGCCAAGCCGACCGCCCCCGTGGAGGCCACCGAGCCGGGTGATGTTCGCACCCTGTGGGTGGACACTGACGCCATGAACGTCCGATTCAAGTCGCGGCGTAACGTGGTCATGGAGAGCTACCCCACGGTGTGGACCGACAGCCCCGTGGAGGGGCCGTCTAGCGTGATGTATATTCTCAGGCATTCTGATCGGCACGGTGGCAACATCAGGATGTGGCTCGACCTCTGGTCCCGCTCGAAGAACCTGGGGCCTGGCGAGCGTGTCATGCACGAGCTCCCCGTCCTCTGCGAGGTCCTCTACGTGGGAGGCACTTACGACCAGCTCAACATGCCGTGGCTGGTCAGCTTCGAGATCATAGCGCGCCGCATCCAGAGAATCGTGGACGCTTACTCGGGCGACCCCTCCCGACCGCAGTGGGCCAACGCGAGGCTCTACTCCGGTGTGGGTTCTGCAGTGGACATGGTCGCGCCCGAGCTGAAGCACTACGTGGCAAAGAGGGCCAAGGACGAGGCCGAGGTCGAGTCCATGCGGGTCCGAGCCCGCGACCTTCCGATCGCTGCCGACGCCGTCGCGGCTGGCGGTCTTCCCTCCGCTGGACGCGGAGCACCTGTCGCCGCCGCGAC
This sequence comes from Prorocentrum cordatum, assembly GCA_963575745.1. Taxonomy (NCBI): domain Eukaryota; class Dinophyceae; order Prorocentrales; family Prorocentraceae; genus Prorocentrum; species Prorocentrum cordatum. The sequence continues at coordinate 32,824 of CAUYUJ010004639.1, forward strand.
GGGCCAGCCTTCCAAAGGACCGGGCCGTGGCGCCCCGAAGGGAGGCAAAGGCGCCGCTGCCGCGGCGGAGAACCAATGAGTGATATGACCCTCGGCGGCGGGACTGGCCCAACCTCCGCCGTTCGCCTTCCTGGGCTTGCACGTGGATCCGCTGAGATCTTCCCGTTGCCCGACGACCCCAGCCTCGTCGCGGACCTCTGGATCCACCTTCAGGGGCGTGCCCAACGCCGGTTCGTGAGGGACTGGCGGCAGTGCGTGCGTTCGCTTAATTGGTTGTGGGGCGCTGGACATCGTGAGGCCGCGCGTCGTGCTCAAGGTGACGTCCATCCATACCGTTTTCGACTTCAACAGGAGGTGCTGGCGCGAATCGCCCAGGGGGTCCAGATCTACATGGATCCACCCTCCGACCTCTCTCCGAAGGAGGCCTTTCAGGGGCTACTTCGAGGCCGCGGGGTCTACGACACCGAGACGGCCTACACTACCCTGGCACCCTACCAACGGGGCGCGGTATCTCTTCCCTGTGACGTCTCGACGGCCCCGGCTGTGGGAACCCTGGTCACGGGGCGCGCCCTCGAGTATCTGGTAGAGGCAGAGGAGCAGATGATCAGGACTGATGCTGAGGTCCAGCTTGACCGTGAGACGAATGGCGAAATCAAGACCTACACCGACCCCCTGCTCGCCAATAGCCGCCGCCGATACTCCACCTTCGTGAAGGACCTGAAGCGGAAAGGCTTGGTGGGCTTCACCCGCGATCCCAAGGAGTTCGTAGGTGTTTTCTTCGTGTGGAAGAAGGAGCGCGCCTCCATGAGGATGGTGCTCGACTGCCGTCGCTCTAATCAACGTTTCGTGACCCCTCCTGGGGTGGAGCTGCTGTCTACTGAGGGGCTGGGCCGTATCGAGTGCGACACGGAGCAGACCGGCACGTTACCCATCTTCCTGGGCAAAGCTGACGTGAAGGACTTTTCACCGCATGATGTTCGGCAACCACCTCTCTAAGTACTTCTGCTACCCAGGCGGCCTGGCCAAGGAGTTCGGCATCGTCGGGCAGGTGGTGGAGGGGGTGTCTGTGCGCGCCGACGACTACCTCTGGCCTTGCGCCCTCGCGCTGCCCATGGGCTGGACGTGGTCGCTCTACTTCGCCCAGGTGGCCAACCTCGGCCTGGTGGAGCGGGTCCCCGCGCTCACGTCGAGCTGCGTGGCTACCGATCGGGGGCCGCCTATCGTGCTGACCCCGACCTCCTCCTGGCACTACGTCTACGTCGACAATGTGGGGCTCTTGTCGCTCGACGCCTCCTACGTCAAGGGGGCCCTGGCGGATACCATCGCGGCCTTCGACGCCGCGGGCCTCATCATGCATGACATCTCGGTGGACTCCGACATCGCCGAGGCGCTGGGAGTGACGCTCGATGGCCGGAAGCACCAGACCCTCGTCAACCACCGGCGCTACTGGAAGGTCAGACTGGCCCTCCGGTGGGCCCTCTCCCTGCGTCGCTTGGCGGGGCGGGAGCTCGAAGTTTTGCTTGGCCACTGTACATTCGTCGGCTTGATGTGCCGGGAAACCCTGTCCGTGCGGCACACCGTCTACACCTTCATCCGCGAGCGGTACTGGGCCAAGAGCGACGTGTGGGACTCCGCGCGGCAGGAGCTCGAGTGTTTCCTCGGGCTGATGCCGCTCCTTCGCTCTGAGTGGGATCGGCCGTGGCTCGCGCAAGTACTGTCCGTGGACGCCAGCCCGTACGGCTGGGGGATTGCCAGCTCCGAGTTCGGAGAGTCGACGGTGAAAAAGCAAGGCAGGATCCTCGAACGATCTCGCTTCCGTCGTCTCGGAGGGTTGCCGGCTCGGGCCAGTGCCCTCGCTGCCGCGGGGTTTGTCTACTCACCCACCACCGCTCGATGGCAGGTCAATGACGAGAAGGAGCGTGACCCCTCGGACGTTCAGGAGGCGGGTGCCTGGGAGATGCGTAAGGACTTCCCTGAGATTCCTGGGGCCCTCCTCCACGGGGATCGGTGGCGCTTGATTTTGCATGGCAAGTGGGCCTACTCCGAGGATATCCTGATTCTTGAGGCTCGCGTCCTGGTCAAAGCTGTCGCAAGAGTTTGTAATTGTGTTCCAGGTGGATTCTGCAGAGTATTGTTATTGGGAGATAATATGTCGGTGATATTAGCCTGTGAAAGATTTCGGGCCCGCAGCTTCGGGCTCTTGGTGCAGATCAGACGGATCGCGGCCTACGCTCTGGCCCGAGGGGTTCGATTTGGGTTCAGGTGGCATCCCTCAGAGCTCAATAGTAGCGACGCTGGGTCCCGTATCTACGACCCCAACTACGACTCCACGAAGGATCTCACTCGCCTGGTGGCTGATGGACACGGACCCGGTGAAGTCCTGCCTCAGCCTGCGGATCTACCTCGATCCGACGACGTCGTGGCTCAAGATCCAGGATCGCTCGACACCCCTGATCCCTTCGCCTGCACCGTATTCCACGACTGCCATGAAGCGGACCCGCACCCTGGAGGCGCCGAGTCACAACATCGCGGGCCAGAAGAGCCGGCGCACGACGACCAGTACGCATCCGACGGCGACTTCCTGTCTGCCTTCAGCGACCCCGGGGCCATCGAGGACACGTACCCTCCCGCGACCGGAGATTCGCTCGAAGCTGGGACAGCCGGTGCCCCCGGCCAAGGGGTCTCTGGAGACGCTAGCGGCCAAGGGGCCCGCATGGGCTACAGCAGCAGTCACGGCCGCTGCCACCGCCGCGGCCGCCGACGGGGACAGCGATGGCACTACTACGGCCGACGAGATGGAGAGGGGAGCCGACGGCAGGTCATCTCAGCAGCGGGTCCGCACCCTGCGTGCCGATCGGCGCGCGCGCAGGTACCTGCAGCTAGCCGAGACCCTGCCGCCGCAGTCGTCGGTGCTGGAGGAGATGGCCGTCTCGGTGCGCACGCAGCGCCAGTACGTCATGGAGCTGCAGGGGTTCGTGGACTTTGCCTACCTGCGGCAGCTGCGCACCGCCACGTCCGCGCTCCTCGACGCCGCCCTGGTAGAGTACATGAACCACATGTTCTTCCGGGGCGAGCAGGCGTTCAGGGGCGAGAAGCTCCTAGCCGCGGTAATGGCCCGCTCACCCGAGTTCTCGAGAGTTGGTATCAGCAAGATGCCAAGAGCCTGGCGTTGCCTGAAGGGATGGAGGCGCCTGACTCCAGGGCGCTCCCGCAAGCCCGCTCCCCTGCCAGTCTGGTGTGGCATCGCGGTGGAGTTCGCAAGGCGGGGCATGCTGGCCATGGGGCTCGCCGTGATGATCGGAGTCAGCTGTTACCTCAGGCCCTCGGAGCTCCTCAACCTTACCTCGGACAACCTGGTGGCTCCAGCGTCGCCTGTGTCGCAGTACTGGAGCCTCCTTTTGCATCCTTCGGAGGGGGAGAAAAGGAGCAAGACGGGGGATGCGGACGACTCGCTGATCATCGACTCAGCCTACATGCTGCCGTGGGTGCACGACTTCCTCCAGGCCTTGAAGGACAAGGGCGGCCGGCTGTGGTCCTTCGACTATCTCACCTTCTTGGCGGAGTTCAAGACTGTTGCCAAGATGCTGGGCATGCCGCACCTTGTACCCTACCAGATGAGACACTCAGGGCCGTCGATAGATCGCCTCAAGCCGGACCGCAGCCAGGAGGAGTGTCAGAAGCGCGGGAGGTGGAAAAGCTGGAAGAGCCTCGTTCGCTACGAAAAGAGCGCCCGCCTCGGAAGCTTCTGGAACGAGCTTCCCGCCGACATACAGGCGCACATGCGCCTGTGCGAGGACCAGCTCGTCGAGTTCCTCTGGTCGCCCGAGCGTGCCCCAAGACCACCGCCCGTCCGCGGCTAGCCAAGGATGGCACCTACATGGCCGACCTGTTCTCCGGCTCGGGCAAGGTTGCTCGAGCGGTGATGCAACTGGGGTTCTCCGCCAAGGCCTGGGACATCATCCACGGCCCCCACCATGACATCACCGACCCGGCTGTGCTCAGGCTGCTGCTCTCGGACATCCGTGACGGCAAGGTCTTCGCCGCCATGATTGCCCTCCCGTGCACCTCGCTAACTATCGCTCGGGATAAGACTTTTCAGATACGTTCACGCACTCAACCGTGGGGGACCGACCTTACTAATGCTACCGATCGTGACCGAGCCTCACTCGAGACTGGTAACAGAATAATTCGGGCTGTACTTCGCATTCTTAGACATCTCAATCGTTTTAAGATTCCTTGGATACTTGAAAATCCGTCAACGTCCCGCCTGTGGTTCATCCCAGAGATACTTGCTCTGTGTAGTCAGGCCCACGCTGAATGGCGACTTACAGATTTCTGTCAATGGGGAACGCCGTGGCGAAAAAGAACATGGCTGGTCTGCGGGAACATGGACCCTGAAGACACCTGTCCCTTAGACAGAGTGTGCACTGGAAAAGCTGGTATGTGCTCTCGCACTCTCCGCCGTCATATCGAGCTGAGTGGGCGCAATGACCAGAATGTGTTGTGGACCTCTATTGCCCAGCCTTACCCCTCTCGCCTGGCCACTGCTCTAGGTAAGTCTCTCGCTGCTAAAAAGCACGCCTCCTGCTCGTACAACTCGGGCGGCCCCGTTCGTACTGGGGCCCGATAAGGCTCTGGCCTTAAGTGCTTTCGTTTTTCCCCTCCTCTCTTCCCCTCCTTCGCCCCTGTGAACCCTTTTCAATTCGGGATGTTTGGAATGCCTTGGACGTGTGATTCTAACGATCTCACGTCGTCCCAGCTGTGTGTTGTAACCCTGTCAGATAGTAGCAGATCTTCTCCGCTGGAAAAACACGGTCTCATTATGTTAGTGCGTGCACGGGAATGATGAGAAAGGTTTTTCGGGTGTCGTGTCCAGGCTTGGCCCCCCGCGTTGCTCATCGCAACCGCTCGGGCTCAAGCGTCAAAAGGCACCCGCCCTTTCGAACAATGTTCTCCCATCCCTTTCTTCAATGCTTTGCAGAATGCCTTGGACGTGTGATTCTAACGATCTCACGTCGTCCCAGCTGTGTGTTGTAACCCTGTCAGATAGTAGCAGATCTTCTCTGCTGGAAAAACACGGTCTCATTATTGATTTTCTATGGGTGTTTGAAAGTTTTTGGCTTCTTGATCCTCCTTGGGAAGCTTTTTGGACTCCTGGAGCCGTCTCGGGGCGGTCTTGGGCCCTGTTGGAGCGTCTTCGGGGCCATCTTGAGGAATCTTGCGCCATCTTGGGCGAACCAGTACCCTCTGGCACCTCGCGGGGCGCCTCTTGGGCCCGTCTTGGGGCGCCTCTGGGCCCCTCCGAGAGCCCTGGGAAGGGTGCAAGAGGGCCCCTAGAGGGCTCCCAGAGGCCCCCAAGGGGGCTCCAAGAGGCCCCGAAGAGGGCCCAGGAGTACATTATAAAACAAACTGTTTTTATAAGCTGGCCTGGTGCCCTCTTGGGCCCGTCTTGGGGCGCCTTTGAGCCCCCCCGAACGCCCTGGGAAGAGTCCAAGAGGGCCCCTACAGGGCTCCCAGAGGCCCCCAAGAGGGCTCCAAGAGGCCCCCGAAAGGGTCCAGGAGTACGTTATAAAACAGGCTGTTTTTATAAGCTGTCCTGGGGCCCTCTTGGGCCCGTCCTGGGGCGCCTTTGGGCCCCTCCGAACGCCCTGGCACGGGTCCAAAAGGGCCCCTACAGGGCTGCAGGAGGCCCCCAAGAAGGCTCCAAGAGGCCCCCAAGAAGGCCCCGCAGTACCTTACAAAACAAGCTGTTTTTTATAAGCTGTCCTGGGGCCCTCTTAGGCCCGTCTTGGGGCGCCTCTGGGCCTCTCGGAAAAATATGGGAAGGGTCCAAGAGGGCCCCTAACGGGCGGGTCGGGTCGGGCCGGGCGGGACATTAAAGTATGATGCCTCATCGAGTTGGCACGCGAGTACCCTAACGGGCGGGTCGGGTCGGACCCTAACGGGCGGGTCGGGTCGGGCGGGACATTAAAATATGGTGCATCACCGAGTTGGCACGCGAGTGCCCTAACGGGCGGGTCGGGTCGGGTCGGGCGGGCGGACCCTAACGGGCGGGTCGGGTCGGGCCGGGCGGGTCATTAAAGTATGGTGCATCATCGAGTTGGCACGCGAGTACCCTGACGGGCGGGTCGGGTCGGGTCGGGCGGGACATTAAAGTATGGTGCATCACCGAGTTGGCACGCGAGTGCCCTAACGGGCGGGCGGGTCGGGTCGGGCGGGCGGACCCTAACGGGCGGGGCGGGTCGGGTCGGGCGGGACATTAAAGTATGATGCATCATCGAGTTGGCACACGAGTACCCTAACAGGCGGGACGGATCGGGTCGGGCGGGCAGACCCTAACGGGCGGGACGGGTCGGTTCGGGCGGGCGGACCCTAACGGGCGGGACGGGTCGGGTCGGGCGGGCGGTCCCTAACGGGCGGGTCGGGTCGGGTCGGGCAGGACATTAAAGTATGATGCGACATCGAGTTGGCACGCGAGTACCCTAACGGGCGGGACGGGTCGGGTCGGGCGGGCGGACCCTAACGGGCGGGTCGGGTCGGTCGGGCGGGCGGACCCTAACGGGAGGGTCGGGTCGGGCCGGGCGGGACATTAAAGTATGGTGCATCGCCGAGTTGGCACGCGAATACCCTAACGGGCGGGTCGGGTCGGGTCGGGCGGGCGGACCCTCACGGGCAGGTCGGGTCGGGTCGGGCGGGACATTAAAGTATGTTGCATCAGCAGAGTTGGCACGCGAGTACCCTAACGGGCGGGACGGGTCGGGCCGGGCGGGCGGGCCCTAACGGGCGGGCCGGGTCCGACCCTAACGGGCGGGTCGGGTCGGGTCGGGTCGGCGGGACATTAAAGTATGATGCATCATCGAGTTGGCACGCGAATACCCTAACGGGCGGGGCGGGGCGGGTCGGGCGGGCGGACCCTAACGGGCGGGTCGGGTCGGGTCCCGGGCGGACCCTGACGAGCGGGTCGGGTCGGGTCGGGCGGGACATTAAAGTATGGTGCACCGAGTTGGCACGCGAGTGCCCTAACGGGGGCGGGACGGGTCGGGTGGGCGGGCGGACCCTAACGGGCGGGGCGGGTCGGTCGGGCGGGACATTAAAGTATGATGCATCATCGAGTTGGCACACGAGTACCCTAACAGGCGGGACGGATCGGGTCGGGCGGGCAGACCCTAACGGGCGGGACGGGTCGGTTTGGGCGGGCGGACCCTAACGGGCGGGACGGGTCGGGTCGGGCGGGCGGTCCCTAACGGGCGGGTCGGGTCGGGTCGGGCAGGACATTAAAGTATGATGCGACATCGAGTTGGCACGCGAGTACCCTAACGGGCGGGGCGGGTCGGGTCGGGCGGGCAGACCCTAACGGGCGGGTCGGGTCGGGTCGGGCGGGCGGACCCTAACGGGAGGGTCGGGTCGGGCCGGGCGGGACATTAAAGTATGGTGCATCGCCGAGTTGGCACGCGAGTACCCTAACGGGCGGGTCGGGTCTGGCAAATCCTGCACCGACGTTGTTGGAGTCCCGCGCACGTGCCCCCCCCGCCAAGGGGTCGGGCTCCCACTGCAAGCTGAATTGTTCGGTTCTTGCGAAAGGAAAGAAGAGCGCGAGCGAGAGAAAGAGGAGGAGGAGGAGGAGGAGGAGGAGGAGGAGGAGGAGGAGGAGGAGGAGGAGGAGGAGGGAGGAGGGGAAAGGTGGAGGAAGGAAGAGCGACAGAGAGGTAGAACAAGAGGGGGCAGAGAAGAGGGCCCAAGCGGCCTAGGGGGCGCAAGGAGCCTAAGAGGCTCAACAAAGCTCTAGCTGAATTAGAAGCCCAAGAGGCCAAGGAACCTAAGGGGGCTAAGGAGCACGAGGGGCCTCAGGAGCCCGAGGGGCCTAAGGAGCCCAAGGGGCCTAAGGAGCCCAATAACAAACGCCAAAGAAGCCCAAGGAGCCTCAGCAGGCCCAGGCCCCCCTTAGGCTCTAGCTGGACTCCCCCTTCCCCTCCGCTCGCAGCCATTTGGGCTCAGGAATGCAGTGGCGTGGTCTTGCGAAATGCAAATGTTTCTGTTGATTGGGGCCCGCAAGCCTGATCGACAAGGGCCTAGTGGTTCATGCGTGCCGCTCAAAGCATTGTTTTCCTCTCCTGTGTGTGCTGGGTTGAACAATCGCGTCGAGGCCATGAACATTGCCGTGGGCCCCACTTGCGATCCCAGAGAATGGGCTCGAAGAGTTGACAGTATGCACATGACCGCTGTTGGCGTAGCCCTAGTTGAGCCTACTGGGATTCCTTGTGCTGCAACTTACCTGGTCTCCTCAGAGCGTGCCGTCATGGATTTCTGGTCGCAGACCAAGTGGAAGAATGAAGCTCTGGTGTTTGTGAAAATCGTGGATGCGGTTTCTCTGTTGCGACCAGTTCGGATTTACAACAGAGGCTGCACTCAAAGTATCAAGTCATTATTCGGAGAAGTTTCCACCAGCACTTTTCGTCGATGCGTGGAAGCTGGTTGCACTGGTCGAGGAGACGGTTCCCTTTTCGAGGCGATCACCCACATCGAGAGAACTAGCCGCATCCAAGCACGGAGGAACGACAGGGGGGAACCGATCATCACGACCGTTGTGATGATGCCGACGCCGCATGCTGTTTTGTGCGCCACGAAGGTTTGGATGTCCTGGGCGTTTCCACTCAGTCAGAATCCTAGAACCAACAGTGGGATGAGGTTGTCGCTAGCGGCGCCATTGTGGCGTCATTTTGGCAGAGACGCTATCCGACGAGGAGCTTTCGCACTTCGTGACGATGAGGACACAGGGTCAAACCATGCCCATGCCCATGCGTGCCCCTCTCCACGTTTTCTTTGACGATACATTTGAAACATGTAATCTCCAGGGGTGGCAAGAGGGGGATGCGCGGGCATAGGTGTGATTTGAACCATGTGAGGAACGTGATTTTACCATGGGCGATCTGCAGGGCGCGGCCGACTCACTGCAGATATTGTCAGCTATGGTTTCTGGCGACAGCCCGATAAAAGATGAGGCACTTTACCACATAGACTGGTTACAGAATATGCGCAACTCACTGCTTCTCCAACAGATGTGGTCAACACGCAAAGCATTCAGAATGGACGCAATGATAAATGCTGTGCTGGCATCCGGGCTCCTTCGACAGGTGAGTGGATTCAAGGAGGTGGCGGTTCGGTGCATTGGCGCGGTGGTTGCTGACAACGCGCTTCGCCAACATCTCGTCTCACTTGTGAGGCAACCACATATTCTTCCTGGGAGGACAGCTCTATATCGGCACAGGCTGACGCTGCACTTGGGCTTCTGCGTGCAGCTGCAGGCGGTCAACGCGGAGCTTCTCAGCGACGCAGGCGGGATTGTTTCAAATCCTATCCGATGCCAGTGCATCTGAACCAACCCCATCCGAGGAGCCCTCGACAGAATGAGAGGACGAGTGAATGCGGATGGGGCTGAGGAGGAATGCATGGGCGCGGGTATGCTTTGAACCATCGAGGCGGCATCGTGTCGTGGAGGACGCTGGACCTCTCTCCTCAAGCTGGAGTCGAATGGCTCTTGCATGGCACGTCTTCGATGCGACAGCGCGACCTACCGAGAGCACTAGAGATATCATTGCATCTGGCCAGACACCCGCGCAATCAGGGTGACTTAGCCGAAGAGCTCAAGGACCTGATTGTCCTGGAGGCTGGCTGTCCTGTGGGCGTCGGCAGCGGCAGGAAGGGTCTCAGATATAAAGGACACGCTCTAGTGCACGCGCAGAGGATGGTATCACCTGGGTGGCGCTCGGCTTGCGAGCTTCTCAATACGACGGTGAGCATCACTGGGGACCTAGGCGAGGCTTCTACAGTAGATTACCGCGCGGACATCAAGGACACGTTCGGGCACTGGGTCGTCGCAGAGGACGGCGACGGCAACCTTGGCGACGAGGATTTCGACTTCGAGCACGCCGAGGCCGAGGGCGATCGGGCAGACGAGTTCGACTTTGATGATGCTGGTTGCGGCGACGACGGCGACAGAAGCGGCGGGGGTGCAAAGGATGATGGTGACCAGTTGCTGCCTGACTACCCCCACGAGGATGATTACATCGTCGACCTTTCGAAGTCGATCTACTCGCCAGGCCCCCATCACGTCTTGCACAACCTCGCAAAAGGACTTCCAACAACTTTGGCGTGGTGGGATCAGTTTGTAGACTACTCCAAGCACGTGTGCAGATTGTTAAGCATGAGGTTTTCCAAAGAGCGTCTCTTGCGAACCTGTTTCTTGAATGGTGCCGGGGCATTGTTTTATGATGACATTGCGGGTTTCCAGGCTCGTATCTACGACAGCCGATGGGGAACTGTACACAACGCCGCCCATCTTTTGGTTGATGAGAACATTTCTGAATCACTCCGCTACAGCTGGAACAAAGTTCGCTATCAAGGAGGCGGCGGCGTGGCGGCATTGCGCGAGGACGGCAACGACAACGGCAACGCTGACAGCAAGGGGGCCAACCTCAACACAGTGGACGAAGCTATTCGATCAAATTTGTTCTGGGGGTATCTCATCATGGTGGATGTTCTTGCTACTCTGTTTCTTTACCTGTCAAGCTGGATTGATAGTTGTCCGTGTCATGGCGCTGAAAATACCCCTCGAGAAGCAAGTTTCCGCAATCGGGAAAGGAAGTCTTACTGGAAACGTGTGATTGGAACGCCATGCCCAATGATATGTCGTCGAGCGCCTGACCTTGCAGCTGGGCGCTTCTTGTCATTTCTTCGGGTTCTCATGCGAGTATCTCTTAATGGGTTGCTCTTCGAGTTAGCAGCCAAGGGAGTGGATGGTCCAGACAGGGCGTTGATACTACGAGACTTTGATTCTACACGTCGCTACGTGCACTTCATTTTTAACATCAAGTTTGGCCACTGGCAGCAATTGCCATGGGTACTAGCTGGGACTGCGTCGAGCTGCGTTCGTGAAGCTCGCCAGTGCGCGAGACGCGCGCTGGCTTTGTTTGCTGGTGCGCCAGGCGATCGTCATCACCATTTTGTGGAGATGCTGCTGTGCGCTCCTGGCTCCAGAGGCTATGAGGAGATGGTCGCATTCGCTGATGGAGAGGATCCGAGGAATCTCCCGTTCCTGTTGCGCATGATGGCACGGTTCAGATTCATTTTGACAAGCGAGCGCTGGGTTGAAGCTCTTCACGCTTCAAACAAGCACTGGCTATCGACAGCACATAATGCAGGAGCTGTACACGTTGCGTTCTGCTCGTGCATGCCAGTGCTGAGGTCTCAGCTTGATCGTGACCCTGGTCGTTTCACAGCATTGGCAGACCACTGCATGAGCACGAGGAACATCGTTGAATGTATCAAGGCAATGGGTTTTCAGACGCACCCTCGCGTCGTGGAGCTCATGACCACCGAGAGAAAAGTGTTCTTCACCGCAAGTATCTTAAGGAGCTCACACGTATGATGTACCACGTCGACCCTCGCACTCTCTACCAGGACTTGCCAGATATGCTTCCTGCCAGGCCCGTGCTTCCACCGCCACCGCCACCTCCACCACCCGGACCACCTCCTCCAGATCCAGATCCAGGACCTTTCGGGCTAGGACTCTGGATGTAAACTGAAAGCCCTACAGGGGCAAACAGGGGGCTGGAGGGTAGAGGATGAGGTCAAGGCGACTGAGGAGGCAAATCGTTTTTTGAAGGCTTCAGGTCTCAGAGTTCCTGGGGTCCTCGAGGGTCAGGCGATGCTCCTCAATAGCTTTGCCCTCCGCCTCCTTCCTTCTCAAAGTTGCTTGGTTCCCTCCGTCGCTCAGCATGGAAAGGAGTTCCTCAAGTCCCGAGGTCCTTGGCACCCGCCTGTGGCGGGTGGCGTGGCGGCCCTTGGGCACGTGGGGAACTTGCCCCAAGTGCGATAGACGGGGGGCCTAGCTACTTAAATGTTTTGTGGGGGGTCAAGCTCGGCTACTTCAGGGAACTCGGTCCCATGATTTCTTGCTCGCTCTCGTCATCTCCCATCCTCATTTCTCGCGCCCTCCACCTCGCTTTTCTACTTAATGGTATTCCTCCTCCTCCTCCTCCTTCTCGTTCTCCTTCTTCTTCTCCTTCTCCTTCTCCTTCTCCTCCTTCTCCTCCGCCTTCTCGCCTCCTCTGAGAGCTTCCCCCTCCTTAATCGTCCTCTTTCTCATGCGCTCCGCTGCCAGGGCGACCGCCGCATGGCGCTGGCAGCCCTGGCGGCGCAGACGACGATGATGATGATGATGGCCGTGGCGGCGGAGGCGGAGGCGGCGGCGGCGCCAGCTCCGGGAGTGGCGGTGGCCCCCGCAGTGCTCGCGGCGCGGGCACTGGGCATAGTGGTGGCGGTGGCGCAGCTGGTAATGGCGCTGGCGGTGGAGACTCCAGTGGACATGCCTCCGGCTCTGGCGGTGGCGGCGGTGGGGGCCATGGAGGCACTAGCGGTAGCAAAGGCGACGATCACAATTTCAAGAAAGTTGGTCGGCCAGTCATATATGAAACTATCATGTCGGTCCAAGCCTTGCGCCACCTGAGAAAGAATATTCAGTCGAGTGAATCTCCAGGACAACAGGTATGGTCGATCAAGTTGGACCGCCCATTCGGGGAAGTGAGCCTTGAGAGGCCCATTGACATCGCCAGCCCGACATACGAGCTCAAGCATGTTGATGACGATGAGTTTGATTTTGGCATCGAGAATGCGATCGACGCTATGCCCAAGGATACGCTGCCTGCCAAGCTCCACGGAGGGAGCCATGTGTTCTTCACTTGTCATCGCGCCACTCCTGCGGATCTGGTCGCCGCACCTGGAGCGCCGACAATCACCAGCTCCAATGCCATTGCTAAATCTTTGTGCGAAGTGATTGGCCCGAGCTCGGAAACACCAGTTCTTTTGATGAAAGATACGGCGTCTGATCTTGATGATTATTCTATGCTTGCGGTGCCATCGACCTTCAAGTTGTCTGAGTGGGTCAGCTTGGCTCGATTCTCTAACCACGGTGACCTGAGCCGCACGTTTGATGGCATTGAGGTGCCAACGGGCCTAGTTGGCCAGATGGGCTTTGTCATCCACATGCTGCTGCCATCCGCGGCGGAGGGCGGACAAGGAATCTTCTTCCAAGAACACGAACTTACAGACGACGTGGAGCGCGCCTTGACATTTCTAGCGGATCATGGCTTCGCGGAGACAGTATTGGGCAGCAGCTGGATGCATAGCCCCCGCGGGAAATCATCCTTGCAGACTTGGCAGCGCTTGGGGAATCCCGAGCTTGTGTTGGTGCCATCGGATGATATGCCACATGGCGAGATGTCAAGTTTCCAGCTGGCGCTACTCCTGGAGAAGGCAGGCTGGACAGTGGAAGTAGTCAAGTCGATGAGGGGCCTGAGGCCATACACAACGAAAGCTCAGAAAATTTGGTACCTGAGAGGATCTGCCACGAACTTGGCTCAGCACTATCTCTGGGCGCTTCTGGATTCACCGAGGCATCGCTTGCCCGTCAAACACTTGATGCCAGAGGGCTACTACAAGGCTATGGTTACGGGAGAAGGGTGGACGCCTCCAGTCAAACGAAAAGAACTGATGAGTTCGACTTCGATGCGTCCGACGAGGAGTGGGGCTGCGAAGAGGATGTGGAGGACTTGGGCGAGACCGCCGAGAAGGACCTTGGAACGGATAGCCACGATGAGAAGCCCGATGATGAAGTACACGGAGTTGCTCCGAAGAGTTCGGCCGAGTCTGACTCGAGCTCAAGTTCTTCTTCAAGCTCGAGCAGCTCAAGCTCGAGCTCGAAGCCGCCTCTGGCCGCAGCGGCTGCTGCTGCCGCTGCTGCGCCAGGTCGCGGCGGCCACGGTGGCGGTGGTGGGCGCATTCGAGATGACATCCAGAACTGGCGAGGCTCGAGGTTCACTTACGTCCGTCATAAGACGACGGGCGAGATCACGGGCTTAGAATGCACGTGCGTTTACAAAGCACAGCACCCGAATAAGCGCCGCCGTAGGCGACTGTTTTGGGCAAATGGAGGCCAAACCAACACCGAGAAAATGCTGAAGCACTGGGTGCTCATGGGTGGCTCGTGCGATACTCAGGCTGCTCACCGTGACATGCCGCATCCAGACAAGCTGCCAACGTTCAAGCAGCTCGACGATATGGCTTTCTCATGACATCGATCATGGATGTACGTTTCACTTGAGGTATGTAACGAAAATATGTCCTTCTCATGCTGTTTACTTCTCGTCCTCCTCCTCCATCCCCCCCTCCTTGTCATCGCCCTCTGCCCCTCCCCGCTCCCTTTTGACCACTGACGATTGCTGAAATGTCAGCGCCGCTGTCGCCCGTCGCCCGGTCCGGGCAGGGATTGCTCGAGAGCTCTGGCGAGGCCGAAGAGGATGAGGATGAGTGGAGGCTGGAGGCTGGAGGCCTAGGTGCGAGGAAGAAGAGGGCAGGCGATGGGGGGAAGGAGTGAGTAAAGGGTGAGGAATAATGCAAAGCACCCGAAGAAATCCGAGCCGAGAAATCATGCGACACGGAATGTTCACACCAGCGCGGGTGGTGGAGGAAGGGAGAAGAGTGGCGGAGAGTGGAGGAGAGGAGGATGAGAGGGGGAGGAGAGGGGGGAGAGGAGGATGAGGAGGAGGAGGGAGGAGCAAGAGGGAGGAGAAAGGTGAGGATGAGGAGGGAGGAGGACATGAAGCCAAGCCAACGATATCATACGCCCATCCCGTATCGCTTCCCATGCTGGGAAGAGAACAATCTTCAATGTGTCCGAGCTTAGGGAGATCGTCCGGATACATGGCCTCCCGCTCTCTGCCAGAGATATCTTTTGATTTCGACCATCTGCTCGTAGCAAAGGTCAGGGCTTTCAGGTGGCAAACGTTATCCGAGGCAGCTAGCAGCAATGTATAGCTCTCAAGCAGTAGCAATTCAGACAACAACAGCAAACAAACAAGCACTCATGAAGCAAACAGCCAGTATTCACTCTTAGGCAATGATCATCTGGCTTCCCCGTTGCGTGCCGCTGCGCGCGTCGTCTGGGCCACCCTCTGTGCAAATGCAATGGCAAAGGCGCGAAGTTCACATTGAACGGGCGACTTCTCTTGATTCGTCTCTGAGCCTGTGTTGTTCTATGCTTTCAAAGTTGATTCTGATGATCTGAAGGCGTTCGGGAAGTCCTGTGATCGTTGAACACATTCCCCCAGTGCGTGAACACGCATCGACCGTTTCAGCCAGGTGCGTGGGGTTGGACGCTTGTTTTCATTGGTGCCTGCTCGCTGCGTGTGGGTTCACTATGATTCAACGCTTTTCGATAAAGTTTCTATGATATGGTGTTATTCTGCCGTCGCTTATTGCTCTGTAGTGAATGTGAAAAGATTTTGCTGATTTTACTGGCTCCCAATGCGATTCCAATGTTTGTTGCGCTGTTTTCATATATTCTGAGCGTTTTTTTGTTCAAGCGTTTTGCATGCAAACCATTGTCTTTGGCTTCGTTTCAAACATGTTTGCTCGTTTTAGTGATTTTCAATGAATGTTGCTTAGTTTTCAAGTGTTTGATTGCTGTTTGCTGCATGTTCCAACTTTTCCCATTTATTTTGCTAATGTCTGTCCTGTTGCCCTCAAGTGCGTGCCAACACCCTCGAACGCGCTCCCGCTCGCGGGGAACTTGCGGGGAACTTGCGGGGGCGCCGTCTGGACCTTCAAAATTATCAAAAACCATAGAAATATTAAACAGAATTCAACACAACTTGAAAACGCATGAAAAAGCTTGGAAATCATTGAAAATCATTGAAAAACCATGAGAATCATAGAAACACATTAAAAAATTGAAAAACATTGAAAATCTTTGAAAACCTTAGAACAAGTTTGAAAATCAGTGAATTTGCTTGAAAAGCATTGGAAAACATTGAAAATCATTGAAACAGCTAGAGAATCATTGAAAGTCACGGAAAATCTATGAAAATCATTGAACAAGCTTGAAAAAGTTAGAAAATCATTGAAAAGAATTGAAAATCATTGAAAACATGTGAAAAAGCTGGAAAATCATTGAATTAGCTGGAAAATCATTGAACAAGCTTGAAAATCATTGAACAAGTTCGAAAATCATTGAACATCATTGAGAATCATTGAAAAAGCTTGAGAATCATGTGAAAACTTGAAAATCAGTGAACAAGTTCGAAAAACGTTTAAGAATCATTGAAACAACATGAGACAAACTTGAACAACCATAAGAAAAAAAATAATAATAACAAACACCAGATCATAACAGAACGCGTTGAATTACATAGGGAACCGTTGCGCTCCGTCGAACCGTCCAGACATTGCTGAATGGCACCTTCTACATTGTGGATGTGTGTTTTGAGGGAAATGATGGCTGCCCCGGCTGCCCCCGAACAGAAGTGCGATTCACATTTCATTGTTCCTCCCGAAGGCATTGTGGCCCAAACCGATTAATGAGCAATAGATTAGCAAGATGGAGAGCGCGCCTGCGCGCCCACTTCCACAGATAACCACGCGCTAGATGGAGAGAGCAAGCCTGCTTCTGTTTCGTGGCCTCACGATGCGCGGCCATTGGGGCCGGCGAGCCAAATCGCTGATAGTCAGATGCCACCGCCGCCAAGGCCAGTGCTGTCTCCATCCCAAGGCCTCGGCAACGACATGCCGAGATCAAGATCGCGTTCACCGCCAGCCGGCAACGATGACTTCATGTTCGACGAGGAGATGGCGGGGCTGGAGATCAGCCTCAGCCAGGTCAGCGGGTGCAGTGCTGAAGTCGGTGGTGAGCCGTCATTCGATGATCGTGGCGGCAACGGCGCCGATGAGGATGACAGCTTCTTTTCGAGCGAGAAAGAAAAGAGAGCGGTTGAAGTCATTGCTTCGGACTCCGACTTTGACGACGTTCATGGTCCGTGGGGCACGGAGTATCTTAAGTTATTGCAGAAGAAGCTTTCCACGATCAAGGGCGGCTGCAAGAAATGCAAAACGATGACGAAGGATCTCCCAGCTGGCCCCGCCGCGATTCAAGAGTTCAACCAGCGCACGAAGGATTGCTTGGACACTGCATTCCGTGGGAAAGAGGGCGGCTTGCGCTTGACTAGGGTCCGCGGCCTCCTCGAGTACGGCGTTGCCGCGCACGCCGACTTCAGCGGGGCGCAGGGCCCAGAAGCCGCATTGTACATGCTCAAGAAGGTGCCCGAGAACCTCGGACTGAGCAACGAGGGGCTCATGTTATATCGCGCATCGGAGCAGGTGCCAGCGTTGAGAGACATCATCTTGAGCGAGGATAACCCCGCGAGGCCTGCCCACGTGTTCAAAACGGTCGAGATGATACATCAGAACGACTTGAAGGTGGGACTGCCAAAGTACCCGAAAGGCGCATCGGACAATGAGATCATGGAGTGGCATAAGGACTTCAAGGAGTTTTTGCGCGAGAACTTTTGGGGATTCTACATGCGGGGCCAGACAAGTCCGAACTGCTTGATCCACCCAGGCCAAGACGTCGCTGTTCGTTATGGCGAAACGCTTGAGCAAGAGCACGAGGTCAATGAGAAGTTCAAGCCCTTGACTCTCAACTGGGGTTCGCCACCATGCACCCCGTGGTGTCCAGCTGGCAAGAAGAAGAAGCTCACTGACAAGTCGATCCCAGCGTACGAGACGTGGCTCGAGGAGGCGAAGCACTTCGACCTGGTCTTCATGGAGCAATCGAGTCGCTACCCGCCGGAGCTGTTCGAGGAGGCGCTGACGAAGACCCACGTCGTCGTGCACTGCAAATTCGGGCCCAATGATCTCGGATGGCCAGTGCAGCGGAGTCGCTTCAGGGCCGCGGCGATTCGTCGCGACAAGCTTGTTTGGGCTGGGCCTCTAGACGGTACTAAGATCGTTGACGTGACGGACGAGTTCTTGCATATCTTCCGCAAGAAGGTGGTTACCACAGCAGCGGTGTTTGCCAACATCGACTCCGAACACAACATCGAGAGTGTTCGCGCGGAGCTCGCGGCAACGAAGGGGACCGACTACGACAAGGGAGCACCTATCTGGAGTGATCTACCTCCACATGCAGTCGACCACTTCCTCGGCTACCACGAGCGGGCAACCAAGATATGCGAAGGGTCAGAAACCATGGTGGCGGACGTGACCTCCAACCCAGTGATGCGCGGCGGCCGCTTGGGCCACTGGATGCCGACGATCCAGAAGAACTCCAAGATGATGCAGCTCAACGTCATGGACACCAACAAGGGACACATCTTCACCCCGCGCGAGCTCTACTTTGCCAGCGGCTGGCCAGTGATTCCAATGCCGCCGGAGACGTCCGTCAGGTTCAGCTTCTTCTCAAGCATCTTCAAGGAGCGTCCATCGGTCAGAGCCAACGCCCTCGGCAACGGGATGCACCTGGCTTGCGAGGAGGCGCGGTTCATCTACGTGGCGAGCCACACCATCAGGAGGGACGTCCTGTCTTCGATGGTCCCACCCTTGAGCACGGTGGCGACCCCGAGCAAGGAAGACGACAAGGGCGATGAGCGCGGCGACCAGGACTAGGCCGAGCCTCACTAGCATCACAGCGCTACGCGCTACAGCATGGCCCGTGGACGAGCCGCCAGGAGCTATGACAGAGTCTCTAGAACGGTGGCGTTGCGAGAATCGGTTTGGAGCAAAATACTCCTCATAGGCGGCTCCTGCCTGCGATCGATGTTGTTGCATCGTCCCTTCGTCTCATCTGGTCCTGAGAGCCTCTTGAGGAATGGTTTGACTTTCGCAATTGCTTCGAGCTCAGAGGTGATTTGAGCAAGCTTTACAAAGAGGAGGAGGAGCGAGGAGGAGGAGGAGGAGGAGGAGGAGGAGAAGGAAGGGGAGGGAAGGGAGGAGGGGGGAGGGGAAGAGCAACAGCGAGGGATAGAAAGGGGGGTAAAGGATTGAGGGAGGCCGGACATATAATAAGGGAAGGCTGACACCAGAAGGGGAGCGTGGAGCCGTTTAGAAGAGCAAGAAGCGCCAGGGGCAGGAAGATGAAGAGGTGGCGGAGGGATGGAGGCTGAGGGGTGGAGCACGGAGGAAGAGAACAGACAAACGAAGATGAACGAGCATGGAGGGAGGATGAGGAGGGAGAGGGAGAATGGGTGAGGGAGGTCGATGCTTCTCTCTGCCTCTCTCCAGCCACCGCTCGTGCCCGCCGCCGTCCGCGGCCCCGACCCCTCGTCGTCAAGTTGATGGTGGAGAGGCCCGGCCCGCTGCTCCGTGCGTTGGCGCGCGTGCGAAGCGCTCCCACTGGTCTCATCCTTCTCCACCTCCTCACCGTCGTCGTCATCTTTCTCCTCCTCCCCTTCCTTCTTCCTTCTCCCCCTCCGCCCCCTCCCCTCCCCCTCCTACTTCACCCAATCCTCCTCGTCTGAACCATCTTGCCCTTCTGAGAATGTGATAGCCTACCGTCTCCCGTTGACTGCCTACTCCACCCGATCCCGATCTCCTCTTCCTATTCCTCCTCACGCTCGTCTTGGGCATGTGAGTGAGCGAGTCGCGGTTGGGTCAGTGTTAGCAGCGGCTTCAGGTTTGACAGGTCTTCAGGTCAAAACGGAGTCATGTTCTGGGTTGCGTCCACGTGCCCGCAGACGCCAGCACCGCCCTCAACAGTGGCAATTGGGACCCCAACACCAACACCAATACCAACACCAACATCAACACACCAATACCAAGGCCAACACCAACACCAACACCAACACGCGGCAGACGGAATATCAGCAGCACTCAGCACACCAGCACACCACAACAACCATCAACGGCAATCACCATAAACAACCATCAACAACACCTGGGATCCTTGGATCTGCTCTGCGTGGCGTGTGCCACTGCGCTGCTTTGCTGCTGTCGTAACACATTTAGGCTCAAACCAAGGAGCTCACACTTTGCCTGGCTTGCCGTTTACCCTGATTGCGTCACCTGAGGATGTCAACAGCAGATGGTGACGATGTGAAAATGGAGTCTGGTGGTGTTGCTGCGGCAACACCAGAGAAAGCCAAGGACGTCAACACCCCAGGGAGCGCTGCGAGCCTTGGCAAGCACAGCGCGCCGTCAGACTCTCAGAAGAACGACTTTGCTTTCAGCGACGACGATGCTGGCCCTGGCGAGACTAGGAAGGATGCAGCTAAGCGCACAGTCTGGGCGGCCTTGACTGAAACAGCCGATGCTTCTGATGTCGAGCCTCCTAAGAAACAGACGAGGAAGACTGCAGCTCAGAAGACTTGCCCACTTCCGTCCTGTGATGAGGGGATTGAGGGAAACAAGAAGTTCTGCAAGAAGCACCACCGGATCTACGAATGCTTGGAGCGACGCGCGTTCAAGGCGGTCGACCATAAGAAGCCCGAGACAGAGACCGATGAATCAAAGTCCTTCAAGCAGATCTTCGGCTTCAAGCCAGGGAAGAAGGGTGGCGTGTCAATAGAGCCCAACTGGGAATTGGCTGATACGGTGATGACTGACATCCTCTCCAAGAACCCAGACATAAATGAGCCCCTGGCCGCGAAGTCCACGAAGGCGCGTGGATCTGACGCCAGGCTTTCCAGCTACATCGAACGCAAGGGCACTGAGCGGAGCAACTCTGATTTGTCGTCCAGGCCCAAGTGGGACAAGCAGATCTTCGCCAAGAGAATGATGGCCCTTCGACCCTGGAACGAAGAAAGGTGCAACAGAGAGTGGGCAGCTATCGAGCTGGATACGCCAGAGGAGCACAAGGACAACCGAGGCCCTCCAGAATGTCCGCTCCGCCTCCCGATTCCAGCGTGGATGGTGGGGGAAGACAAGCTCGAGCAGAAGACGACGAACTACCACACTCAGGAGATTGCCACAACAGCGGTCAAGGGAAAAGCCATGGCCACTTCAGACATCGACAAGGCGGTGAAGGACTGCACGAAGGGCTTCGCTCCGCTGTCGCAGGCCAGTACCTCAGCTGCAATGCAAAGCGCATCGGCCAATGCCATCAATGCTACAGGTGACGGCGGCCAGCAGGCGATGGAGGTGATGATGATGCACGGGGTCAGACCACAAGCAGCAACGGACAAGACCAGCACTGGTGAGGGATCTCAACGAGGCGATGGGTCGGCGCCAAAGGCGAAGCTCGCCGGGGGCCGCGGGCAGGTTGCAGTTGGCCAGGCCCGCTTCGACGTCGGCGTCACCAGGCTCACGGTCGCAGAGACGCAGAAGAAGGCTTTGGGTCAAGAGGAGACCAAGCTGTTCAAAGCTTTGGCAGCAGCCTGCAAGACAAGCGCCACTTGCCCCAGCGCAGACAAGGAGCAGATGTCACTCTTGCGGGAACGGATTTTGCTTGGCAGCCTCGTCCTCGACAAGAAGTTCGACTACGATGAGAGCAGCAGCACCGTCACTGACTCCGACCTGGGGATGGACGAGCTGTTCACCAAGGACAAGCAAGCGTTCAAGGAAGAATGCATCAAGGAGGGGAAGACAGAGGACAACGTCGAATTCCCTGAGCACTTGTTGGACCTTGGCAAGTATCGCGACCACTACCTCCACTTGAAACTTCATGCAGCAGTCCTGTTGCCCGTTGACGACAGGGACCAGATCGTTCGTATGGCACGCGTGATGGAGCTCTCACAGCAGATCCGTATTGCGACCACCGCTAAGGAGATCGAGGGCACCGAAGCGAAGATCGAGGACTTCAAGATCAACCTTGAGCAGCTCCGCAAGGCCATCGTCGACATTGCCAAGGTTGCGAAGACATCCCACAGCACGGTCTCGAGGAAGGCGGCGGCCAAGCAGATGGAGCAGGAGAGCAAGGCCAGGGAGGATCAGCTGGCCGCAGCTTCAGCGGCCTCGGCGAGCTTGAGAAAGCAGATCACTTCGCTGAGGAGCTCGGATTTCCCAACTGCACCCGCCAAACAAGCCTATCCCTCGCCGCTCTCTTCAAACCTCAGCCCCAAGAGGGCAATGGAGAAGAGAGTGGGGAGGGAAGATGCTTGATTTACGGATGCAGTTGGGAGCTCCCCAAGGAGTCTTTCGTCTGGCGTCTTTGCGATCGACTGGTCTAGCCTTGGTTGTGAGGCGGTCAATACTTACCAGGATGAGGCGGCTTTCGAGAAACAGCTTGAGGGCTCGGCGTCGAAGGAGATGCTGGACATCCCCTTCAAGCTGCTGGCGAGCTCCGCCGGTGCTGCAGCCTGCGCTGTGCCAGAGATCAAAGCGGGCCTCGACAGGTACAAAGAGAAGTTCCCAGCTAAGGCGGGCGAGAGGGGGGACAAAGCTTCGGCGCCCGTGCAGGAGTCGCATGGCCTCGCGCGAGTCGTGTCGATCTTCGAGAAGCTGGCGCCGCTGGCGCAGCGTGCGGACATCACGAAGCACCCCGTGGTGCAGGCGGCCACGGAGCGGGTCTGGTTCATCGGCTACCTCCCGACCTACGTGGACATGAGTTTCGAGGCGGAGCTCTTAGGCTCTGTGAAGTACATCGTTGAGGGCAGCATGAAGGTGGTCTACTTCCACGGCGGCCAGCTCATGGATCAAGTTCCACACGTCCAGGGTACGACATTCCTCGAGCGGGCGACGACGCTCTTGAAAAGCATCGAGGCTGACAAGGCCAAGGAGTTCATTTCAGGGAAGGTGAGCTGCTTCGTCACGACGATCAAGGCAGGCGAGATGATGTATGTGCCGCCTGGGTGGTTCACGGCAGCTTCGTGCCTGCCGAGCGGACCAAAGACGGTGGGGTTCAAGAAGCTGGTCTTGTTGCAGCGCAGTCGAGCAATGAACGACCTGGAGAAGCTGCTCACGGGTCAGTCGTTGAAAAACGACAGGGTGCAGGCGGCCTACGACATTCTCTACGCGGGCGCCGCTGGCGCCGCCGCCGCGCCCGCCTAGTCACTAGTCGCCTAGCCCTGGAGCAGAAGCGGGCAGGCCAGGCAGTGAGCGATGGCACAAATGCCTTTCATCCTGGGCTCTCGGCTCCTCTCCGTCATCCCTCCTCCCCCCCCGGACTCCGAGCTCCTGGACTGAAATCCTCTGGGTCTGGGCCCCTTCTGGACTCTGAACTCCTGGACCCCCGGACTCTGGAGTCCTCTGGGCTCTCCCTGGACTCAGGACTCAGGGCTCCACTGATTCCTCTTCTGGATAACAAGCCGTTCGGTAGAATCGAAGCACCCCCAAAGGTAGAACAGGGAGGAGAGGCAAGAGGAAGAGGGGCATCAGGCATCAAAGCAGCAGCAGTGGCAGCAAAGACGCAACAAGAGGAATGAACAACTAATGAGGAATAGGAGGAACCGCGAAAAGCGGAGGAGCAGGAAAGGAGAAGACAGAAGAGCAATGAGAACACAGGAGAAGGAGGGAGTGAAAGAGAGGAGGACCAGGAGGAGAGCCGAAACAGAAAGCAGAGAGGGGGAAACTATGTTTCGTCCTCCTCATCCTCTTCTGTCCTCGCTCTTCCTTCCTCCTCCTTCTTCTTCCCTCTTCCTTCCTTCTCCTCCTGCTGTTCCTCCTCCTCCCTCCTCCTTCCTGCCTCATTCCCCCTTCTTCTCCCCCTCCCTTTTTTCCTCCTGCATCCTCCTTCTGTCGCGAGGCTGAGTGGCTCAGTCGGTATCAAGGTTGGCCACGTGGGGAGCGAAACGCATGAGGGATGATGCGCGAGGAAAGAATGAGTTCCTGAGAAGCTCGCATACGAGGCAATCGGCTCAGTGCCAAGCCTCTTGGCGGGGGGGCACGTGCGCGGGGCTCCAACAACGTTGGTGCAGGATTTGCCAGTCGGGTCGGGTCGGGCGGGCGGACCCTCACGGGCAGGTCGGGTCGGGTCGGGCGGGGCATTAAAGTATGTTGCATCAGAGAGTTGGCACGCGAGTACCCTAACGGGCGGGACGGGTCGGGTCGGGCGGGCGGACCCTAACGGGCGGGTCGGGTCCGACCCTAACGGGCGGGTCGGGTCGGGTCGGGTCGGGCGGGACATTAAAGTATGATGCATCATCGAGTTGGCACGCGATTACCCTAACGGGCGGGAAGGGTCGGGTCGGGCGGGCGGACCTAACGGTCGGGGCGCGTCGGGCCAGGGGGCGGACCCTGACGGGCGGGTCGGGTCGGGTCGGGCGGGACATTAAAGTATGGTGCATCACCGAGTTGGCACGCGAGTGCCCTAACGGGCGGGACGGGTCGGGTCGGGCGGGCGGACCCTAACGGGCGGGGCGGGGCGGGTCGGGCGGGACATTAAAGTATGATGCATCATCGAGTTGGCAAACGAGTACCCTAACAGGCGGGACGGATCGGGTCGGGCGGGCAGACCCTAACGGGCGGGACGGGTCGGGTCGGGCGGGCGGACCCTAACGGGCGGGACGGGTCGGGTCGGGCGGGCGGTCCCTAACGGGCGGGTCGGGTCGGGTCGGGCAGGACATTAAAGTATGATGCGACATCGAGTTGGCACGCGAGTGCCCTAACGGGCGGGACGGGTCGGGATGGGCGGGCGGACCCTAACGGGCGGGTCGGGTCGGATCGGGCGGGCGGACCCTAACGGGAGGGTCGGGTCGGGCCGGGCGGGACATTAAAGTATGGTGCATCGCCGAGTTGGCACGCGAATACCCTAACGGGCGGGTCGGGTCGGGTCGGGCGGGCGGACCCTCACGGGCAGGTCGGGTCGGGTCGGGCGGGACATTAAAGTATGTTGCATCGCAGAGTTGGCACGCGAGTACCCTAACGGGCGGGACGGGTCGGGCCGGGCGGGCGGGCCCTAACGGGCGGGCCGGGTCCGACCCTAACGGGCGGGTCGGGTCGGGTCGGGTCGGGCCAGGGACATTAAAGTTATGATGATCTCAGTTGGCACGCGAATACCCTAACGGGCGGGACGGGTCGGGTCGGGCGGGCGGACCCTTAACGGGCGGGTCGGCGGGTTCAGGCGGGCGGAACCCTAACGGGCGCGGTGGGTGGGGCGGGCGGGACATTAAAAAGTTGGTGCATTCATCGAGTTGGCCACCTGAAGTACCCTAACAGGCGGGACGGATCGGGTCGGGCGGGCAGACCCTAACGGGCGGGACGGGTCGGGTCGGGCGGGCGGACCCTAACGAACGGGACGGATCGGGTCGGGCGGGCGGTCCCTAACGGGCGGGTCGGGTCGGGTCGGGCAGGACATTACAGTATGATGCGACATCGAGTTGGCACGCGAGTACCCTAACGGGCGGGACGGGTCGGGTCGGGCGGGCGGACCCTAACGGGCGGGTCGGGTCGGGTCGGGCGGGCGGACCCTAACGGGCGGGTCGGGTCGGGCCGGGCGGGACATTAAAGTATGGTGCATCGCCGAGTTGGCACGCGAGTACCCTAACGGGCGGGTCGGGTCGGGTCGGGCGGGCGGACCCTCACGGGCGGGTCGGGTCGGGCGGGACATTAAAGTATGTTGCATCAGAGAGTTGGCACGCGAGTACCCTAACGGGCGGGACGGGTCGGGTCGGGCGGGCGGACCCTAACGGGCGGGTCGGGTCCGACCCTAACGGGCGGGTCGGGTCGGGTCGGGTCGGGCGGGACATTAAAGTATGATGCATCATCGAGTTGGCACGCGAGTACCCTAACGGGCGGGACAGCTCTTGGACCCCTAGAGGGCTCCCAGAGGCCCCCAAGGGGGCTCCAAGAGGCCCCGAAGAGGGCCCAGGAGTACGTTATAAAACAAGGTGTTTTTATAAGCTGGCCTGGTGCCCTGTTGGGCCCGTCTTGGGGCGCCTTTGAGCCCCCCCCGAACCTTCTGGGAAGGGTCCAAGAGGGCCCCTAGAGGGCTCCCAGATGGCTCCAAGGGGGCTCCGAGAGGCCCCCAAGAGGGCCCAGGAGTACGTTATACTAGCCGGCCGCTCTGCGGTTGATCGGGAGTTTCTGTATATAGAAGAAGGTGCGTGCGCTTGTTGGCGAGGGTGAGGATGAGGTTCCTCCTCCTCCTCCTCCTCCTCCTCCTCCTCCTCCTCCATCCTTCTCTTGCCTCCGTCTGTCCTCCTCCACCCCGCAGCTCCATCATCTTCTCCTCCTCCTCCTCCTCCTCCTCCTCCTTCTCCTCCTCCTCCTCCTCCTCCTCCTCCTCCTCCTCCTCATTCCTCCTCTGGGCACCTCCCCCGGGGCGCGGATCCACCGGATCCAGCGGATCTGTCCGGAAACGGTGCCGGAGGCCGCTCTGGGCTCCTCTGGGCACCTCCCCCGGGGCCGGTTTTGTGAGGATGGCTCAAGCGAGGGCGCCGGTTTGGGATTCGTCGGCGGATCCACCGGATCCAGCGGATCTGTCCGGAAACGGTGCCGGAGGCCGCTCTGGGCTCCATGGGCACCTCCCCCGGGGCCGGTTTGGGATTCGTCGGCGGATCCACCGGATCCAGCGGATCTATCCGGAAACGGTGCCAGAGGGCCGGTTTTGTGAGGATGTCTCAAGCGAGGGCGCCGGTTTGGGATTCGTCGGCGGATCCACCGGATCTGTCTGGAAACGGTGCCGGAGGCCGCTCTGGGCTCCTCTGGGCACCTCCCCCGGGGCCGGTTTTGTGAGGATGTCTCAAGCGAGGGCGCCGGTTTGGGATTCGTCACCGGATCCAGCGGATCCAGCGGATCCACCGGATCTGTCCGGAAACGGTGCCGGAGGCCGCTCTGGGCTCCTCTGGGCACCTCCCCCGGGGCCGGTTTTGTTAGGATGTCTCAAGCGAGGGCGCCGGTTTGGGATTCGTCACCGGATCCAGCGGATCCAGCGGATCCAGCGGATCTGTCCGGAAACGGTGCAGGAGGCCGCTCTGGGCTCCTCTGGGCACCTCCCCCGGGGCCGGTTTTGTGAGGATGTCTCAAGCGAGGGCGCCGGTTTGGGATTCGTCGGCGGATCCAGCGGATCTGTCCGGAAACGGTGCCGGAGGCCGCTCTGGGCTCCTCTGGGCACCGCCCCGGGGGCCGGTTTTGTGAGGATGTCTCAAGCGAGGGCGCCGGTTTGGGATTCGTCGGCGGATCTGTCCGGAAACGGTGCCGGAGGCCGCTCTGGGCTCCTCTGGGCACCTCCCCCGGGGCCGGTTTTGTGAGGATGTCTCAAGCGAGGGCGCCGGTTTGGGATTCGTCGGCGGATCCACCGGATCCAGCGGATCTGTCCGGAAACGGTGCCGGAGGCCGCTCTGGGCTCCTCTGGGCACCTCCCCCCGGGGCCGGTTTTGTGAGGATGTCTCAAGCGAGGGCGCCGGTTTGGGATTCGGCACCGGATCCAGCGGATCCGTCCGGCAAACCGTTGCCGGAGGCGGCTCTGGGCTCCTCTCTGGGCCACCTCCACCGGGTGGTTTTACGAGGATGTTCTCAAGGAGGGCGCCCGTGTTTGGGATTCGTCCGGCGGTCCCACCGGGATCCGTCCGGAAACGTGCCGGAGGCCCGCTCTGGGCTCCTCTGGTACCTCCCCCGGGGCCGGTTTGTGAGGATGTCTCAAGCGTGGGCGCCGGTTTGGGATTCGTCGGCGGATCCACCGGATCCAGCGGATCTGTCCGGAAACGGTGCCGGAGGCCGCTCTCGGCTTCTCTGGGCACCTCCCCCGGGCCCGGTTTTGTGAGGATGTCTCAAGCGAGGGCGCCGGTTTGGGATTCGTCGGCGGATCCACCGGATCCGTCCAGGAAAAACGTACCGGAGGCCGTCTGGACTCCGTGCTCTTCGCGCCGGGGGGGGGATGACGTGAGGTTCCACAGAAACTCACTTCAAAAAACATATGTTTTTTACTAGGCGGGGGGGGCCCTCTTGGGCCTGTCTTGGGGCGCCTTTGGGCCCCTCCGAACGCCCTGGGCAGGCTCCGAACGTCTTGGGCCTGTCTTGGGGCCGCCTTTGGGCCCGTCGGAAGGCTCTGGGAGCCCCCCGCCCTCCGTCGAGCCCCCCCGCGGCACGCGCGGCCCCGGGTGCAGCTGGGACCGGAGCGCTGCTCCCTGCAAGGGTCCAGGAGGGCCTCTCTCGGGCCCTTCGCGGAAGCCCTCTTGGCGCATGGGGCAGCCTGGGGCAGTCTGGGTCAGTCTGGGTCAGTTGGGTCAGTTGGGTCAGTTGGGTCAGTTGCTGGCCCAGTTGCTCCGCCCGCCCGTTTCAGTTGCTCCGCCCGCCCCCCGGCCCCCTTGGCAGTCTGGGTCAGTCTGGGGCAGTCTGGGGCAGTCTGAGGCCTGTCTGGGGCAGTCTGGGGCAGTCTGGGGCAGTCTGAGGCAGTCTGGGGCAGTCTGGGGCAGTCTGGGCCAGTTGTGGCACTCTGGGGCAGCCTGGGGCAGTCTGGGGCAGTGTGGGGCAGTCTGGGGCAGTCTGGGTCAGTTGGGTCAGTTGGGTCAGTCTGGGTCAGTTGGGTCAGTTGGGTCAGTTGCTGGCCCAGTTGCTCCGCCCACCCGTCTCAGTTGCTCCGCCCGCCCCCCGGCCCCCTTGGCAGTCTGGGGCAGTCTGGGGCAGTCTGGGGCTTGTCTGGGGCAGTCTGGGGCAGTCTGGGGCAGTCTGAGGCAGTCTGGGGCAGTCTGGGGCAGTCTGGGCCAGTTGGGGCACTCTGGGGCAGCCTGGGGCAGTCTGGGGCAGTGTGGGGCAGTCTGGGGCAGTCTGGGTCAGTCTGGGTCAGTTGGGTCAGTTGGGTCAGTTGCTGGCCCAGTTGCTCCGCCCACCCGTCTCAGTTGCTCCGCCCGCCCCCCGGCCCCCTTGGCAGTCTGGGGCAGTCTGGGGCAGTCTGGGGCAGTCTGGGGCCTGTCTGGGGCCAGTCTGGGGCAGTCTGGGGCAGTCTGAGGAGGCAGTCTGGGGCAGTCTGGGGCAGTCTGGGCCAGTTGGGGCCCTCTGGGGCAGCCTGGGGCAGTCTGGGGCAGTGCGGGGCAGTCTGGGGCAGTCTGGGGCAGTCTGGGTCAGTTGGGTCAGTTGCTGGCCCAGTTGCTCCGCCCACCCGTCTCAGTTGCTCCGCCCGCCCCCCGGCCCCCTTGGCAGTCTGGGGCAGTCTGGGACAGTCTGGGGCAGTTTGGGACAGTCTGGGGCAGTCTGGGGCAGTCTGGGGCAGTCTGGGGCACTCTGGGGCAGTCTGGGCCAGTCTGGGCCAGTCTGGGGCAGTCTGGGACAGTGGGGCAGTTGGGGCGGTCTGGGGCAGTGTGGGGCAGTCTGGGTCAGTTGGGTCAGTTGCTGGCCCAGTTGCTCCGCCCACCCGTCTCAGTTGCTCCGCCCGCCCCCCGGCCCCCTAGGCGCCACCGGGGGCGGTCTCAGTTGCAACTGGGGTGGTTTCAGTTGCTCCGCCAATTGCTTCCCGATGGCCGACATCTCCGCTGAGGCCGAACGCCAAATCAGGATGCAGAAGCTCGAGGCGATGGTTCACAAGCTGGAGACCCAGCTCAACAATGTTCCCGCGGACGGAGGCCCGCCACTTCGCCGACGACGCGCCGTGAGCCTGACGACCTCACGCTCGACGGCTACCAGCTCGGCAGCGAGTTTGTACAGTTCTTCACAGCAAGAGGGTGCGGCACGTTTGGTGCTCCTTGGCTTTACACGCCCACGGATGCAATCGACACTCGGGCGTGCTGCTGAGATTGTGCGCCATCGGGGTGTTCCGCAACATGCTCAGAACAATGTGGTTATCCAGGCCTTCGACTTGAATCGCAAGGCGATCTTCGAGTTCAGTAACGCGTCAGCTGCTTCGGACTTTCTGAGTAATTTCCAGAATGTCGATGGGGGCCTGCAGATTCCTGGTCCGAAGGGAGACCATTTCTCGCTCAAAACTCGCCGTGATCTCGGACTGAAGGATCGCCGTCTTTTCCTCGCCATGGTAAGAATTGCGGCAGAAGTTGGATGCGGCCCCACCTGGGCGCTAGACTGTTGGATCAAACGGCCTCGGCGGCGACGCGTGCATTCTTCGTGGCGAATAAGATCCAGTTCAGTGTGCCCACGTCTCGGTAGCCGAAGGGTGCAATGATGTGCAGGTGGAGGTCACAGATGCCACACTTAATGAATGTGGTATCATGTCCGAGAACGCTTCCTTGCTTGAGGCTGCGCAGGTGGTCGCGAGGCGCCCCCTTGAAGCCAGTGCCTCGCCGCTCTGTCCTCAAGTTGCAACGCGCGCGGTCTGCTGATTCAGTATTGCTCTCCTCCTCCTCCTCCTCTTCCTCCTCCTCCTCCTCCTCCTCCTCCTCCTCCTCCTCCTCCCCCTCTTTCTCTTCATCAGCTGGTGGCGATGCGCCTGATAGTTTAAATACTGACGACCACGCGGATGTCGCGGATTTTCTTCTCGCCCCTCCTCGTCTTTTCTCGATGGTCACTTGGAACGCAGCTGCTCTCTTTGCGTCTGTTCGGTACGGAGGGGAATTCGCAAAGCATCGGTATCAGCGATTCATGCAGTTGTGCGGTAAGTTTGGCATTGTGCGCATTCAGGAATGTCATGGGCACGACGAGGATGTAGAGCGCATTCGGCAGCAGTTGCGCGGGGGCGACATCGGGGCCTCGATGTGTGCGTCGGCTGCGGCTGGAGGTATCGTCGCGATAATTCGCGACTCTCTGGCGTCTCCGTTCGCTTCTATTCGGCGTCCTACCCTGCGCGAGGGCAGGGTGGTTATGTCACGGCGCGGCGGTCCACGCGGCGCTCTCTGCGCAGTCAATGTTCATATGCCCAACGCATGTCATGGGCGGGGGGTCTAGTGTCAGGTGCTCAGCGGCATCTGTGCCCCGCTGCCCCGCGCCGCGACTTGTTTCAACTTGAGATGGGGAGACTCGAACTGTGCAGCCGAGGAAAAGGGGGGGCAGGCGGAGGACCGTGGGCACACTGCACACCTCGGGGCCGAACGTGGGGGGGGTGGGGGGGGGGGCAGAGCTTCACCAACCTAATTCGATTAGATGTGGGTGGGTGAACGATGGGAATGCACATGCGACGCGCCTCGACAGAATCTACGCGGACCTGCCGCGCGCCTTGCTGCATGACTATACGATGCAGTCTAAGGTCTGGAGTAGGCCCAAACGGTTCGACTCGTCGGATCACCTGCCGGTGACGGTCACGATCCAGCCCTTTGACACGAAGGGTGCCCATGCGGTTCCCGCGTGGCTCACTGAGACCCTTTACTTATCGCGAGTTGGCGATGGGGGCCCTGCAACAGATCCCTGAAGACTGGGGCCCTCTGAGGCGTCTGGAGGCCACCAAACAAGCTACGTTTGACTTTGTGCGAGCTGCGAAACAACGATTGGCATGTAAACCAGCCGTTGCCCCTGCAGAACAACACTTTGGGCGGCGCGAGCGATCCGCGGATGGCGGTCTGGCAACTATGATATTGCATTCAGTTACGCGCGTGCGCTCCCCATGCTTACACAAGTGTTTAACATTGATCGCGAGGAGTGCGCGGACTTTGCTCGCCTCTGCGACTTCGCTTGCTGGCGCCACTACACGGCGCAGGAGGCCCAGCTCAATCATGAGGTCGCCATGCCGCCGACAGGTGAGGAGGATGACGAGGCCTGCCGGCAGCAGGCCATCGATCGCATGCGGTTTAAGATGCAGACCTGGCGGCGACTGAGGCGCAGGATCCACCGACGAAGGGTTCTCGATGAGGACGGTTTCCCATGCTTTTCTGCGAAGGCCTCTGGCGGGGTGCCTGCTCGCTCCTGGGGGGGGGGGGGCATTTGCTGCGAAGGAAGAGGATGCATCGCAGCTGGAGGAGTTTCTGGGGCACTGCCGGTCAGTTCGCAGTTTCAGTGAAGCAATCGAGTGGAAGCTCCATCGATGCTACTTCGCCCGCGCTGTCTCGCGCAAGAAAACATGGCCCCTGGCCCCGACGGCATCCCCTGCAGTTGCTGGCAGCGGTCCTGCGTCGGATATCCTTTACGATGCATTCATGGCCATACGTCGCGAACAACATTGACGTCCCTAAGGGCATGAGGCACGCGCTTGTAACCTTTCTTTCCCAATGGTTCCCATCCGACAGACATGGGCAACTCAGCGGTCCGTGACGCCGGCTAAACACGGCCTCTCGCGCTTGCTGATGCGTCGTGCAAGGCGCTCTCGTCGATGGCGATGGGCGCTCCGCTCGCCCGCGCTGCGAAGACGACCGCGCGCGGCATCCAGTCGGGAGGAGTGGGCGGGTGGGCATTGCTTCGAATGTGGTTGAGGCGGAGGAGCGGGGGTGATTACAATGGCTTCACGGGAAGCCGCCTTTTGCCGTGCTCCTGACTGACTTTGCAGCTGCCTCTCCCTCTCTTTTCATCAGTTGGGATCTCATTGTTCTCAGTGCGATGTCTGTCCCCCCTTCGATCAGCTGCTTCTTTGCTGCGCTGTGCACGGACAATGCTGCGACGATCGCGCTGGCAGGACGCAGGCTCCAACGCATCCCGATCAGGCAGGGCGATCACACCAGCGCGTGCTTGTTCTCACCTGCGCCGGACCCGATACTACGGCGGTTGCGTCGTACAGGGAGCGCACGCGTCGATCGAGGGCTCGGGCATGCCGATGATTTACTCCTTGGGACTTGCGATCTGCACGTAGGACCCCCGCCAATCTCGACGCTCCTTGGTGTCCTTGATCGCGACTTTGGTCTGCGGCTCAACTGCGCGAAATGTCAGCTGGCGTCGACGGGCGGATTGCAGTGTGACGAGGTCCGAACGTGCCTCGGGGCTCCTGGTGATCCGCACGGTCTCGTGCAGGTGGGGCTCCAGGCGAAGGATCTTGGGGTTGAAATTGGGCCTGAGGGGCACCTCCACGTCTGGACAGAGACCCTCGCGAAATTCAAGCAGCGCGTGAGAACTCTTCGGGATTTTGGGTTTGGGCTGGCCGCGACAATTGCGATGTTATATTCGACGCGCTTGTCTGCACTTATGTACCGAATGCAGTTTCACAGACCGACGCGGGCGGTCAACCAGGCATACGATGCCAGTCTGCAGTTACTTGTCGCCTCCCCGAGGTGCTTCTTTCACGGCACATGCTTTGAGGTCTCAAGGCGTTAGGGTTTCCCACCGAGTTTCCTGTCCTCGGGCCGCTGGCGAGAGCGGTGCAGTTGCGAGCAGCACTTGCTTGCCCAGGCTTTCAGCAGGCCCAGGACAGGCAGGAGGCGGCCACTTCGACGGATAGGATGAGGGCGGGAATGGAGGATGATATCTGCATTTCACGTACGAAGGTGGGGTGGTGGAGGGATTTGCATCTCTGTCAGCTGCGCTGTCTTTGCCAGGCCTGCTCCGAGATTACTGCGGCGGTGCCGCGCGATATCCCGAAGAAGAAGCTACGGCGGCGGTTCTATGCAGCGCTCGTACCGCGCGACCCTGTTGACCTCGAGGACTGTCCTGAAACGGGGCTCATTCAAAGGATCCCCACCTGGCTCCCAGCTCCCAGCCCTACGCTCGAGGTTTCCCACATGATTGGTCACATTCGATTTTGCGTGTTGCCTGCAGAGGATCTTGCACTACTGCTAGGTTCCATACGGTGTCGCGTGTGTGTGTGTCTACGGGTGCGTTGCAGGGGACCGACACGGACTTAGACGATATGAAACACTATGCCATCTGCCCTGGTGTGCAAGGTATCCTCAGGATGTGGCTGGGACCATTGTGGACTGTGCCGGCGCTATTCCGTTTTTACCCTCCTTTTCCTAAGGCAGCTTCCTAATTACTGCTGAGGCTGTCTTGTGCTGTGTTTCAGTGTGCGAAGCGTTTTTGCATACGCATTCGCAGAAGCTGGTGGGTAGCCTGGCCGCGCCAGCTGCGATTTTCGAGGCGCGGATCCGCCTCCACTGCAGACGGCACAGAGCTCTGCAGAAGGCGTGGGTTGGTCACCCCTTAACAAGGGAGTGGGGTGATGGATCGTGGGCGGGGGGCGCTTTTATATATATATATATATATATACACACACCTAGATATACACATATATATATATAATAATAAATCTAATAATGCGAATGAGGACTCGAACAACAACACCGAGGCCGCGACGTCCGCGACGCTCGCAGTGACGGCGGCAGACCCGTAGCCCGAGTCGCCCCCCTCTAACCCAGGGATCTGGGGCGGGCTCCCTGCCCCTCTCTACCCCTCTCTGCCCCCTCCTCCTCCTCCTCCTCCGTTCATGGCCCTTCTACATAATTTTCCCCTGTCGCACCCCGAGGCCAGGTTTTAAGGCGGGCCGGGCGTTTCGCCTGAAACTTCCTGCTTGTGAAGTTTCAAAAGCGGCAACAACTTCACAGATGGAGGGCGGGTCGTTTTCAAAATGTGGCTCTCGCCTTAGCGCCGCGCGCAGTCGTAGTCAAATTCGTATGAGTTCCACTGATTGAAGGCGGCTCCTTTTCAACATGTGGTTCTCGCCTTAGCGCCGCGAGCATTCGATTCAAACATGTGCGAGAGGCTCACGGATTGAAGGCGGTTGCTTTTCAAAATGTGGTTATCGCCCTAACGCCGCCCACATTCGTTGTAAACAGTTGCAAGAGCCTCACGGGTTGAGGGCGGCTTTTTTCAAAATGTGGTTGTCGCCCCAGCGCCGCGCACATTCGTTTTAGCAATTTGCAAGAGTTCCATTGTGTCCCATGGTCAACGTACCGAACATGGTGTTTTGGAGAGATTCAGGATTTTGCGAGTGCAACAGTTATGTTGATTCGCGGTGTTGAAGTCCCAACAATGGCCTTTTGGCGCGGTTCCGGATCGTCAAGACGTAACAGTCAGGTTGATCCGTGGCGTTGAAATCCCGAGAACAATGTTTCCGCCTGCTTCATGATCTTCAAACGGTTGTCTTCCGAAGTGGCAGTTCCCTCAATGGACATGAACCGTTGTAGGGGCCTATGAAGAACGAGCTTGGAGGGAGGGTTCATTCCAGCATCGTTGATGACTCTTGCGTTTACACTGGTCCTCCTCCTCCTCCTCCTCCTCCTCCTCCTCCTCCTCACCCCACCTCTTCCTCCTCCTCCTCCTCCTCCTCCTCCTCCTCCTCCTCCCCACCACCACCACTCACCAAACCACCGCAACCCAACCCGAAGGCTCAAATTTACCATCGATTTCCAGTGGGGAGGGTCGGGAAACATCGAACAAACACATGTGGAACCCTTACCCCCCCCCCCCAACCCGAAATTCGGGTCTTCGGGTTGGGCTGGGGTGGTCTGGTAGGTCGTCACCTCCTCTTCCTCCTCCTCCTCCTCCTCCTCCTCCTTCTCCTCCTCCTCCTCCTCCTCCTCCTCCTCCTCCTCCTCCTCCTCCTCACCCCACCCCACCTGCGACTCTGAGGCCACACAGACGGCGCCTCTCGAAAACGGCACGCCGCCTGATGTCATCGCCACGGGTCGGCTGCAGACGCTGCCTGGTTCCTTTTTCCTCCCCGCTGGCCCGCCGAACGTCCCCCAGGCACCCCTCCGACCCTCGACGACCTTGCCGCGCGTGGTGCCCAGCAGCTCATGCAGAGGAACGCGGAGGTCCC